>PVHY01006251.1:54132-76154 GCA_004024945.1 Uropsilus gracilis
TTCCGCACTGTCCCCGCGGTAACCGGGGTCCCCAGAGTGCCTCCCCGATACCCCTACAGTGAAGCAGAGTGGGTCGCTTTGCCCCTGGGCTGAGCTCCCCACCCCCTGCTGAAATCCACCAGTCACCCAGACCGTGGTCTTCCTTGGCGTCTTCTAGGAAAATCATTACTGCCAAAACTAAGCAGTCAAGTCCTCTGCCTCCAGGGCGCTTAGCTGTGCTGTGTCCCCACCCTAGCCCCTGAGGTGGCCAAGGGCGCTGGGTTCTGACTTAGCCCTTCCCATGCGCCGGGGAATCTAGCCTCACACACATGGCTGGGCACCGTGGCGGGGGTGGGTGCTTGTCCAGAATTTTTCCGCAGGCTTTTCCTGAGGTTTACAACACCCCACCCACCCCACCCCTTTCCTCTTCGCTGAAGACAGTTCTTGGAGGAAAGGGCCAGGTGGGGAGTTTGGAGTAACACACATACTGTTCCTGGATTGTATCTGCTTTGGGCTCGGACACGCTCACCCCCTTTCTGTTATTCTTTCCCAGAGAACGAGTGGGACAGAATAAGGCTGATGGGTCCACAAGCATGTCTGCTTCTTTCCACCATCTCCTAAGATAGCTACAGGCAACCCCAGGGCCCTAGAACTGGCCTTGGGTGGATTGCCAGGATGTGGAAGATGGTTTCTTCTCCCTCTACTTTTTTCACTTCTTGGTTTGAGTTTTGGGGTTTTGCCTACACATGAGCCAGGGCTTCACTGTCAGAACCCTAGGGGTGGAGGAGCTTTAGTCAGGCAATTAGCTGCTGTTCGCCTCTGAGGCTGCTAGTGGGATTCGTTCCAAAAATGATTATGCAGGATAGAAATATGCCTCGCTTTTTTTTTTTTTTTCTTTTTTGGCTAAACACCTTGGCTGTTGGGTTTGTGTGTTAAATTCTTAAAGGGGCACCCACCTATTGCTCAAGTGCCATAGTTTAGAGGCTCATCATTTCTATTGCATTTTTTTTCTCTGCTTTTTTTACTTGGGGCAGATTGCCAGAAATGGGAGTCCTATGTGATGGGGCACACAGGTCTAGAATCAGATGAATAAATTGTTAGCCAATCTGAACTCCAGTTTTCTCCTCTAGGTTGTTGGAATACTTGAGTGAGATCAAGGAAATGAAAAGTGCTTAGAAAAATTTAAAGCTTCATTCATCTTATTGTGGAGATGCTTCTTATTCATTTTTTAAACATTAATTATAACAAGACACCTGAGTCTTCCTCTTCGTACTCCTCCTCACCTAGAGATTTAGTTGCTCAGGCCTTTGGAAGTAGCCACTTATCTTTTTCCTTTCCTCAAATCCATCTCCTGATTTTAAGAGTTGAAGCTCCCAGGTCTCCTAATTTATCTGAGGACAGCAGCATGGGCAGATTAAGAGAACTCTATGGTTGCCTTATCAAACTTCAGAGTCCTGGGTCCCAAAATCATGATATCAACTAAGTCCCATTGGAGCTCCAAGGTTGATGAAGGTGTCTGTTGGATCCCAGGCTGTAACTCTGGCTTGACCTCTAACAGTGACCTTGAGCTAAGGACTCAAGCCCACACAGGTAAAAGCAGCCTGTGAGCTTAAGAGCCAACGGTGATTAGAAGCAAGAACAAAGTAAAATTGTCTCCTCAGTTAATAAGGGTTTAATAGACAGCTGATACCCTTATCCGCTCACCCCCAGTGTTGCATCTTCCCAGTGATTCTTGAAATGTAAGCATCAGAATCACCTGGAGTGTTGTTAAAACCACAGCTACTGGGGCTGCAAGACCCTGCTCACTGATTCTCTAGGTCTTGCGTGGGCTGGTGGTGACAAGAATTTGAACCTTTAATTAGTTTAGATGATGCCGAGGCTGCTTATTAGTCCAGGGACCACACCTATAGAATCATTGATTTACAGGGTGAGAGAAAGGTTTGTTCTGAAATGCCATTGTTTTACTACCTCATGTAAAGAGACAACTGATAGGAAATTGCTTAAAACATTTTCTGTCTCTAACTCCTATTTCAGAGCCTATTGTCCAGTTGTAATAATTCTGATTGCTCTTCAAAAGAATGAGACACACACACAAAAGAGGATTCCCTCTTCTTTCCACATTGTAAAATAGTTCATCCCTGGTTTCTAGGTCACTTTTGGTTAGACTGAGATAGGGGAGCCTGAGGGTGATAAATCCAACTACCCTTTTTCCTGTTGTGGGGGGGTGGAGAGGGATCATGACATTGATAGAGAGGAGGCTGCATCAAGTTCTGGCAGCTTGAACCTTAAGAGTGGAGAAAAGGTTGAATCACTTATGACCAAGTTTAAAAAGAATTTGCAGTGCGGTGTCTTCTCAGAGTGAACAGCTTACCCAGGGGGGAGGTGGCCCACAGTGTGAAGACCCAGCCAAAGCCTTCTTCCTTCTAAAGGATGGCATTGTTGGTGGAGACTGACTTCCTCTCTTACTCTCTGAGGGGGAAAGCTGACTTTCAGGAGCAACTCTATGATATCACTGTTGTTCTGTGTAATTCAGTGTATAATCCAGCACTACCACCTTAAATTCTCCTCCTTGTCCCCCAGTTCCTGGGTGTTGACTTAAATTGACCTAGATTGTAGCCTTGAATTTTAGTTGCTATGTATCAGATAGGCTTTAGGAGGGAGCCTCCTTGAGAGGAGAGTTCCTGAGAAAACATCCTAAGGAAGATAAAAGGTTCATGTAGCACCCATATGGACTAGATGTAGCAAGAGGTCAGAGCTTTAACTAGTTTCTGTGTTGCTGTTCTAAATGGAATCCTGGCTGATGGTCAGGTCATGTTTTGTCTGAGCTTTCCATTTGTGCTTTGTTTTAGTTTCAAAATGATTAGCACTAGAGAAACTGATCAGTAAATCAGAAACCTATTCAAAAGCTCAAGAGTAGCACGTAGTGATTTGGCAGATAAGGCTGTAAGGTCGTGCCTGTCTTCCTGATGCTAATCAGCACTTGGAGAAGAACCAACCTTCAGGTTCTAAATCTTAAAATTCTCTTGCTAATTTATACGGTTTCTCCTACTAAACATGAGTAGGGAACATTTCTATTTTAAAATTCCTTCCCATAACTTGATGTTTATATTTTGGGTGTTACCCCTACTTTCCCTGTGAGGGTTTTTTCCAGTGTGGGAGAAGCCTCACTCTTTATCACCATTCACTTTTCTCAGCACATGTACTTGATATCTTTGCTCCCCGGATAAGCCTGTTGTGAGACAGTTATTATGATACTTGATTGCTCTTTGATCATCAGAGCTATTGTAACTGGATCATGGAGATTGTGGTCCATTCCTGGAAACTGTTCTCAGCCTTCCAAGAGAACACTTTTCAATTAAAGGTCAGTTTACATGGCACTAGGACTCCATTTTTCCCCATGTCTCATCATTTCCCAAATTCAGGAATCCAGGTGGAGCTTTATAATTATGACCACATTTACTCTATTGTTTTTTTTTTTTTTCTTTCTGTTACTTGGCATGTTAATAGAGTGATTGCCAGTGGATAACATCCTAAAACAAAGCAAGTGTGGTTCCTTTCCCCGGTAGAACATATGATTTCTGCTCAGTGCTGTCCGGCTGATAGCACTAAGCAGCAACTGAATTAGCTCAGCAGTTCCCAGAGTATGTCTGCAGAATCTGTGGGGTGGATGTTAATATGTGTGCTCTTGTAAAGGGCAACCCAGTTGGGAAGCACTGCTTAATATTTCTCTCCTCTTAGAGTCTTAATATGTGCATCAGCCTATCAGATCCTGAGAAATTACCACAGTTTACCAGTATCAGCAACAACAACAAAAATAACTTATTTATACTTATTCAATTAAGTGTTCCCCAGAACAACAAAAAAAAATTGAGGTTTTATTTGTGTGTATCTTCTAGAACTCCGCTATGAATTAGCACATACCAACCATTATAAAATGTTATTTAATAACCTCTATGGGCTATTTCATCTAGTATAGCCCTGAAGTATAGAGGTGTTTGTTAAATGTAGATATTAATTTGTTAGTGAACATTACTGATAATTAATGTTTTTTTTTCAGAGTAGAGGGAAACCAATTTAAGCTGTGATGGCTAAGATAATCTCCAGGAGAGGAGTGAACTATGAAAATGCTGTACATGATGGGCATCACTTTTATAGAAAGGAGAAGGGACATTTCAGATTGAACCATAAGGGAGCAGGTGTGGGAAGACTTGTACTTCTTTATGCATATAAATGTCAGAACACAGGAGGAGAATGAACGCAGCACAGTGGGAAGCTGATTAATTTGTGAGGGTGGTCCAAGAACCTGCTATTAAGTTTGTTCTTGAATCTGAAAATACACTGAAGTGCCAGATGAGTTCTAGTGACCACAGGATGGATAGGAGAAACTACCATCGTTGAAAACAAGGACAAATACCTGAGACAGAAAGGAAGACTGAAACTTTCTAGGCTTTTAGAGCATAGTGGTTCCAGGTAGAGAATATTAATTAAATGTAGATACAATTTAAGAATTTTGGATATTTGGGGGAAGATTTTTCTAGTAAAAGGGATTCTCACTAGTATTTCAAAAAAATAGCAAGAAGAAAACACTGATAGCTAAACAATAAAGTGGCACATAACCCATTTTGAAGATTGGCAAAGGATTTAAGCAGTCATTTCTTCAAAGAAAATATATAATAACCAAACACATGAAAAGATGCTTAAGATAATGATCATTAGGGAAATATAAGGAATGGCTCTAAAATAATGTTGTTCTAGTAAGAAAAATAATAACAGTATTGGGGAGGATATGAAGACATTGAAATCCATTGTGAGAAGTACAAATAGATCAATCAATTTGGAAAACAGACAGTTCTTCAAACTGCAAAGGAAGTACTTCATGGACAACCCCAAGGTATATGCCCAAGAAAATAGAAAAGTGTGAACACAAACACTTGTGTAATAATGTTCATAATAGATTTATTCCTAATTGCCAAAAAGTGGGGAAAATCCAACTGAGTGGATGAAGAAAAAGTGACAAATTCAAATGGTGGGATACCATTCATCCATAAATAAATGATAGGTATTTAATTCATGGTACAACATGGGTAAACCTTGAAAACAAGTTGTATATACAAAACCAGATTCAAAGGGCCATGCAAAGTATGATTCCATTATGAAATATCTAGAATAAACAAATTCATGATGACAGTGCATCAGTGGTTACGAGGGGTTGGGGAGGGGGAGAACTGGAAAGTGACTGTTGGTGGGTGGGGTTTCTTTTGAGGTCAAGTGACCTAGTCTCTTAAAAATAAAAAATAAATTTAAAAATTCTGGAATTTGATAGTGTTGATGGTTGCACCACTTTATGAATACACTAAGCCCCACTGAGCTGTATACCTTAAAAGGGTGAATTTTATGGTGCTTGAATTATCTCAATTTAAAATAGCAACAAGGTCAAGGTGGATGGGGCCAAGGCAGTGGAATAAGAAAAGCGGTGAGAGAGTTCTAGGAATATGGCATTGGTTTCAGGTCAAAATTTCTGCCCTTGGGGAAAAAAAAAGTCTGGAAATTTCATCCTCTCTGCTTGTCTTTGGTTCTTCCGGGATTTTCTTGTTATTCTTTCATGTGAAAGTTCTTCCATTAAATGAGAAAGGTTTTTGTTCCATGCTGTTTTTGAGGTAGTGGGACAGTTTCCATGGCAAATGCCTTGTCTTCAGCACCAGAGTGTGTTTCTGGACTTCCCTATGCAGAGTAAGTCCAAATTTAGACTTCCTTGTTGTGCCCTCCCCCCAATGCTGACTGGGCACCTTGTTTTAACTTCTTCCTACAGACTTGACTGGGATGGGTATCTCTGTGTCATCTTCTCATTTGTTTGTGGAACTCAGTCACGACTACCTGACTCTACTTCTGACTCTATTACTAAACAGATTCACATGGTAACACGAGCATCAGCATCTCTGGGTCCAAGAGTCATAGTATTTATTGAAGTTGGCACCGTGGGAACTGGGCTAAGGACCATCTGGACCCCTGCCCCCACCCAGTTCTGCCCTAGAGCAATGTGAAATCTATGTGCTTTTCAGCAAACTCTTGTGCAGGAAGCAGCTAGGATCTTGTTCAAGTGTTGACTCTCACTCAGTAGGCCCTGTGCAGGGTCTGGCATTCTAATATGCTCCCCAGGCGCAGATGCCCAGGGTCCCTGGGTCACAGGGAGAGAAGCTAATACAGTGCAGAGAGGATGCTTTGGGGTAGGGATGGAGCTGAATGAAAAGTGGCCCCACCACTGATTTGCTATGTGAGCTTGGGAGAGGCATTGAACCCCTGCACCACGTCTGCTTCTCTGTAAGAAGAGTCAGGCCTCTCTCCTAGGAAAGGGTCTAAGTAGGAAACTCCTGGGAGGATTTGTGCTATTTGCCTTCTTCCAACAGGGGCTTAGGATTCCAGAGTGACAGAAGGAAGAAGTTTCTGGAGGAAAGCCAAGGAGAAGAGGTTTTGATATTTGGGGTGAGTGGGGCCATGGAGAGGCTAGAGAAGGCTGTGAATCTTTAAGCAACATAATTTTCCTTTTGGTTTTCAAGTCGCCAGTGACTTTTGGTAAAGTCACCGTGCTAGTCTTAGAACTAAAGCTAGATAACTTTTAGCCAAGAGGTTGGGTTTTCACACTGCTTACGTGGATGGAGTTGGTTTCTTTCGAACCAGAAAGCTACTCCCAAGCTCCCTATTTGTTACTTCCCTTGGCATGATGTCTCTGCCCATGCTCACCTCCCTGCCCTTTACCTTATTCCTGGGCCTTGCTCACCTGTGAAGACCAGAGCAGGGAGAGGCAGGGAGCTGAGATGCCATCGATTTTTAGGAGCAGCTTGAGTGAAAGTTTCTAGGGATGAGGTTGAAAGAGTTCACTTCATTGTTGATTTCAGAAAATGTGGACCTTATTAGTTTATTTTTGAGTCCGTTGAGTCTGGGGAGGTTTATTGAATTAGGTTTGCAGGATACAACTGAGAGGAAGATTTGGGAACGAAGTTCTGACCCTGAGTGTCCTTCTACCTAGAGACTATGCCATTTGCCCTCGTGAGCTTTGGTTTCCTCTGATGTTTTTTGGGATCAGTAATCCCTGCCAGCCCACCTCATGGGGTTGGGTGAGGCTCAAATGAACCCTGGAGGGCACTTTGAACCCCAAGACGATGGATGCACCTCTATAAAACATGCCCATCACTGCAGTGCTCACTCAGAAACTACACAGGGGGTTACACAAGGTGAGCTGGGGCTACTTGTGTTCTCCTTCTGTCTCCTTTATCATGGAGGGAAGTGGGTGGAAATAAATGATGGTTGCTCTTCAAATTAAGTTGATGGATCCTTTTCACTTTCTTTTGAGAAACAATACCTATAAGTGGTTGTGATTTTAGCAGTGCTATAAGGGCAGTGCATCAAACTAGTTTCCTGTCTTCACAGCCTGAAATCCATTGCTTCCCAAAGGAGGGTAATTTTCCCCTGGGAGCTCCTTTCCTGCCTTCTTGTTTTACTGTTTTGTGGATTGGCAGGTAGGTCTTGAATGCCTGATGACTCTAAAAAAATTAAGACTGTTCACTGTGTTCAGTGCCAGGATCTAGCATTTAAACTGGTGTTGCACCATCATCCAGTAATCAGACAAATTTATTGGGGTTCAAGCCTTATATACTCACCTTCTCTGCCACTTACTGTCCTTCCAGAAGGTGGGGGTGGAGGTGTCGAAGATGAAGAGGGAACAAGCTGCTGTCTGAGACCAGGGAGATGTTCTGTGATCTAGTCACCTCACACAGCGCTGGTGGTACCTCACACAGCGCTGGAGGGTGTATTTCACAAAGAGTTGTCTGCTTTGGGCTGCCTAGGATGTTGCCTGGCACAGTCTAGGGTGAAAGCCAGCAGTGGTTGGTGGTTGAGGAGTTAGTATTACTCTTGAATTTAATCTACCCTATTATTAAGTAGCAATAAGGAAGCTATCCTGCTGCTCAGATGTAGCTGGGTGTATAAAATGGGGTGTTCCTGAAGTTAGTCCTTTTAAAATTAAATTCTTATGCAATTATAATAATAGTTTAAAATAAAAAACTCCCATGAAGATAAAAAGTTGGTGCTTCTGCAAAGAGCTCAAAGCTAACAAATGGACATTTCTCCCAATAATACTTGCTAGAAAATGAGACTTCTTCTTTTTAATCAAGTCCCTTATTGGTAATAACAGCTACACCCCCACGTCCTCTTTGTGGTAGACTTCGAAAAATGGAACAAGGAATCATGAACTCAGTCACCTTGTTTGTGAACAGCCTTTCTCTCAAATACACTGGACTGAACTCCCAAGCAGGCATCTTCACTTTTGTGTCCCTGGGGCCTAGCATACAGAAGAGAATCAAAAAATACCTTGGGCTGGACATCTGCTTTCTCCTGGGATTCCCTGCACACACACACACACACACACACACACACACACGATATCCAGCTATCAGTCTGTTATTTTGATCATTAGCATTTTCCCTAGAGATGACACCTGCTTTCTCCTGAGATTCCCTGCAGATACACACACACACACACACACACACACACACACACACACACACACATTCATGTGGTGTCCAATCTATCAGTCTGCTGTTAGATTATTAACATTTTCCTAGGATGATTCTGTGCTAGTACAGTGCATGGGCCTGCCTAAATATCATACAAACACAATGGCTCTCAGGGTTGATAGTTACTTATTCCTATTTTGCAGTTGAAAAATAGTGAGACAGAGAAAGATCTGGTGACCTATGTGAAGTCTGAGTACCTAAGTGCGGTGTACCTGGGGGTTGACCCAGGCATGCTGGTGTCTAAGTCTCTGCTCTCAACATTGAATGCTCCCCTGTGTTTCTCTTCTTTCATCCACCTCCCCACTCCCAACCCCCACCCCTGGCTTTCCTAAGAATAAGGCCAGACAAACCTTTCCCAATTCTCTTCTTTCCATCTCCCTGACTATGTACTCCCAAGTTCCGGAAAAATGTGACTTTAAGTTTGGAAAATAGAGTCTCAGATGTGGCACCAGTGCTTCTTCAAACAAGTTGAGGCCTAATGAGAAACTGTTTAGAAGGAACTCTGTTACCTAGGCAACACTGTAACCTCTAGCCCAGGGCCTCTGAGTATGCTTGGTGACAGGTCAGTGCCACTCAAACCTTTATGTGCATGTGACTCACCTGGGCATGCTGTTAAGGCATAGGTTCTGTTTCACTGGGTCTCAGGTGAGGCCTGGTATTCTGCATTTCAAATAGGTTTCTAGAATTTTGGAGGCTGCTAGTCCTTGAACCAACAAGGCCCTGAAGGATCTGAATCAGGACCAGCCTAGGCCTCTTATTCTAAATACTGTCTTGCCTATAAAGCCTAATTTCTAACCTGGGATCTAGAGAGATGCACTCTAAAATCCTGGAGTTGCACAATGATGGGGAGAAACTTGAGGCAGAGTGAGGGATGGCTAACAGATAGTAAAGAAAATGTGATGCTTTCAGAAAGAAAAGTGTTATTTCCAAATGTGAGTGGGAAAATGCTCGTTTATGCATATTACCGAGAAGCTCTAGAGATGCAGCTGTGAGAAGGAAATGTGTGATAACTCCTGTTAGAGTTGAAATGAAATCTTGTAGCAAACATATCTACTGACTCCTAAAACTCTTGAAGTAAGCCCCCAGAGCTTCTGAAAATCTGCAAAGTCTCCTCAGGTTCTCTCTCTCCAAACCCATCTGCTCTGGTCTGCCATAACTTGCTAAGAACAAATATTAGAATACCAATTTATAATTTACAAAGAGCTCTCATTGTGTCTCATCTGATGCTCATGATGGCCCAGCTGTTTTGATACAGGAGGGAAGCTCAGTTCTCCAGAAGCACAGATTTCCAGTGACAGGGGGCAGGCCTGGGTGAGGGAGCGTGACCTGGCATCTGTGCTTTATGCTCAGCCTGGACATGGCATACATTTCTGATAATGGACAATGATTTCATGTTGGCCCTGTTTCTGTACAGGAAGAGGCATCTGGGTGGATTTGCTTGTCAAAAAAATGTTTTTAAATGCTTAACATAGATACAGACAAGCATAGATTATTGTACATAGATTATTATGGAGACACAAAATTCCTATTCTATGGATGTGTCAGCATCATCTTAATACAGATATAAAAGGAGTCTCCCAGACTCTCCATTTCCAGTAGCTTCCTCTCCCCATGGTGCCGACTTCTAACACCATGGATCCCTTTTGCCTCCTTTTGAGTTATATATAAATGCATACGTACTTTTCCTTCTTTTTGTATTTGACTTTTCCCCCTTCACATTGTGAGACTCACCTAGGTCTGTGCTTGGAGTAGTGATTGCATTGTATTTCTTTTTATAAACAAACCACAATCACTGAGAATTGACATTCGAATTGTTTCCAGTTCTTGTCTGCTATGAATAGTGTGGCTGTGAGGATTCATGACATTCATGTATATATATATATGATCTTTGGTGTACATATTTATGTGTATGTGTGTGTGTGTGTTCACTGCCAGCTCCTATGATGTGAATGTGTCTTAGCGTTAGTACAGACACTTTTCCTGTGGTCTCTTTTCGACTTATATACCCATATGGTATGAATGGGTTTTCCTTTATATCACATTCTTGTCAATACTTATTTTGATAAGTCATTTTAATTTTAATGACTCTGATGTTTGGATAGAGGTCCTCCTTATGTTTTTAAGTTGTATTTCTCTTGTCACTTGAAGCTTAACATCTAGGCAGATGCATACTAGCTCTTGGATACTGCCTATTGTGGAGTGCCTGCTCAAGTTTCTTGCCTGTTTTTTAATTGTGGTGCTTGTTTTACATTCAAAGATAAAGTGAGAGTTCCATGGACACACTGTGGGAAGCTTTAGAAGTCTTTAGCAGTGGGGGTCACCTGTCAGTGATGTTGTATTCTCAAATGTACTTTCTGAACTCCTCCCCCCTCCCACTCAGGCAATCACCCCCTGCCCCTGAGGTAGAGACACAGCAGGACCTGGTGGGGTGAGGGTCTGCAGGTGCATACCCTTATCAAGGAATTTGCTGAAATTCTTACCAAGGAATTTGCCGAAAGTTAGAGATTCCCAGAGTGTGACCCAGGGCCACTTAAAGTTGTGAGATCACCTGAAAGCTTCCTACAAATGAGTTTGCCCTTTTTTGGATGTCACTCTGGAAGGTTGTAAACCAACTCTGCAAGTGTTCCTGAAAACATTTTTGGAATCCCTTTGCGAGTATTGTTTGGGATATTTTTAGTTGGTTTTAAAATGCTCCTTGGGCAGGTATTTGATTTTGGGGAAACAGCAAAAGGTCTCTCAGACTCCAGTCCAGTAAATCAGATGACAAAAAAAATTTAAAAATTAAAAAAAAAAATCATTCTACAGAGGAATGGAAATTCCCTTCTCCTTTCTTGGGTAGAGACATCTGCAGGGAGGAAGCAGGCTTTGTTGTACTAAGAGCCTGCCTTCCCTAATCATTCTTTATCTGTACAGTACCTACAGCAAGTACTAAAATTGCAGGTATTTCCCCTTTATATATGGAAAGTCAAGATTTAGAAAGAGGGAGGATGACTTTGGAATCAAACCTAGCTCTATCTCCTGAGAGCCTCTAACACCTTTTCCTTTCCCTACCTGCCTCCCCTTGACCAATGTCAAAAAGAAATTATAAAACTCTTGCATCCTGAAAGATGTGTTGATGGTGATGGTCTGGTTTCCACCATGGACTGCTCTAGACCCCCAGGGCTCCAAGGGAAGAAGACTCCTGAGTGAAGCTGCAGGGTGTTTGTTCTTCCCAAACACAGTTGTTAGCCCATCCTGGTGTGGGAGCTCTGGGGCCTACCTTATCCTGCCTGGATCCCAGTCTCACCTGCAGGCCTTTCTGTCTTTGCACCGTTGTCCTCCAGACTAGCCAGCAAGCACTTTAAGACATGTTGCTGAACTTTGTCATTATGGGAGACTATATTCTGTGTAGAAAATCTCTTTTTATATAAAAGAGATTTTATATATAAAGAGATTTTAGATATAAAAGGTATTATTTAAAAGCTGGTCAGTAGAAATGGGGTATTTCTGAGTTCTTTAGTATTCACTTATTCCTGATCATTTATTAGTTTCCTCTAAAATAGAACAAGTATGCTTTTTCTTTTTCTTTTTTTTTGAGACTAGGTCTCGCTACTTTTGCCCATGGAACAGGCTCACGTTGCCTGAGGTACCACAGACTCAAGCAGTCCCCAGCCTCAGCTTCACAGGTAGCTGGGATTACAGGCGTGCGCCACCACACCCAGCTGTTATTTTTTTGGAACTAGGTCTTGCTACAAGCCCCAGGCGGGACGCGAACCGCGATCCTGAGCCCCAGAGTATGCTTTTTCTTAATAATTAAATTTATTTTCTTACATTGTTCATTTCTGTACAATATTTGATTTCTCCCTTCAGATGTAGTCCCCATAATTCTCCCACCACCATCGTGCCATGATCTATCACCACAGTTCTTGTGCTCTTCCCTCCCCTTGAAACACAGTAGGTTAATTAAGACCTTCAGAAATTGTCCCTGAAAAGAATGCCTGGGGCAAATTGATATTCAGGTGGCCCTGGAGCATTTGACTGCCCCTGAGATGTAAGGTCTGGGAGAGACATGAATATACACTTGACCACCCCCCAGGCTTGTTCTCACCCTTACTGCTTCCTGGGCCAAGGTGAGATGGCCTTCTTCCACCCAGACTGTGAATGTTGTCTTAAAGCTGAGTGTATGGAAAGCAAAAGCTGCCACCTATTTTCCTGACTCAAAGCAGTAGCAAAAACGCTTCTGACCTTCTTGTGATTGCACAATATAATGGTTTCTCTGTTTGGTGGTTTCTTCTTGGCACCTGATATTCCTGCATGGTTTTGATTTTCAGGGCAAAGCCCTGAATCATGGGTAACAAGATAACCAAATCATTTTCTATACAGATTGGAATCTTATTTCATTCATTTCACATAATTTTCCCTGGATAAAATGAAGTGCCTGTGAAAAAATTATGAGGCCATTTTAATGCAAAGCTTCTTGGTAAGATATTCATTTTCCTACCACACTTGAGTTCCTCTAGAGGCTTCCAGAGCAGGTGTGAAGAATTGGTGTTACTATAGCACAGTTATCCCCAGGTGACTGAACACCTGGGGGGGGGGCATCTTCCCTGTTTTCTTAGCTGATTGTCTGACCCCACCCTCAGATTTGCACTTGGCTAGTGGACTTCTAAACTTATATTCACCTCCTGCCAAAAAGAAAGGGACTTATAAATAGTGCTTTGTATTTTGAGTTTTACAGTGTGCTGTGTAAACACGAGACATGCATTGTGATAGGACAAGCAAAGTGCCACCCACATCCTGATTTTTTGAGTGGGTGTAACTAATGACTAGTTCCTGGATGCCTAACTAGGATGTAGGTCATGTCTCACTGCTGATGCTGATAGAGGTTCTGTGACGCTGTCTCCCTCAGAGCATCCATTTCCCTTCCAGGTATCAGTGTCCAAGACTCGCTTTTCCTGAGACATGCTCTACGTGGTTACATGTGCTTACACATATATACCTCTCTGTATGTGTATGTGTGTGGATAGAGATGCCTCTTGGTTAGAGAGTGAGGAACTCACCTTAGGGAATACCCAAGGCTCCATGTGCTGTGAATGACACAGACAACCGCAGCCCATGTAGAGCATGCCAACTCTGTGCTAAGAACATTTTGTGAATTCTTCCAACTCTGTTAAATGCTTTATTTGCTCCATTTTATAGGAATTAAGGTGCAGAGTTGTGCCTGAGTTCTAGGGACCACCTTTGACTCCAGCTCAAGCTGTTGACCACACTACAGAGCTGAAGCAGTGAGGACCTGAGGAGCTGGCAGGGCTAGGGTGACTCCTGAGAGCATGGAAATGGGAAGAGGCAAGATCAGACACCTCTTAATAGGAAGTGCATTCCTTTGGGCACTTCCTGCTTTTAAATATGCTCAGTGTAGGTGAATAATGGGGAAACTGATTATAGCAGATTTTGAGAAGATGCTTGTTTTTGCAAAAAGGAAATTTCAACTAACTTAGTATATATCAGTTTGTGTAGCTTGGATGAGAAAAAAACTTTATAGTAGAACTCCAAAGGTATTTAGTTACATAGAGATATACCTTCAGTTTTCAGCAAATATTTCTGACCATTTTATACCTCTCAGCACTTGGAACTCTTTTATTTTTTTCCCCCATTTATGTTGGACTCAAGCCTTCTGATATTTAGTCAGAAGGACTTGTCAGCCAAGGACAAATGGTCTCCTAGTCTTGATCCTCTGGGTAGACTATATAAAATGATGATGCCTTGAATTTTGCAGACTGGAGTGAGGATAATTCCTGGATGCTAGTTGTGCTGGTGTAGTACCCTCCACATCCTACTCTGTGGGTGAGCATGCTGTTATTATGCTGGAGACCTTGTTGGTTTGCCTAGGGTTGGTCTATGTGCCTTTTATTTGCTGTTGTTGTCTCACAGGTTTGATATTTCGAGCCTCTTTGTATTCCCCATCTGTCACTCCTCTGTTATATCCAACATCCTGGCACACCTGTGGATTCCTTCTTGCCTGCACCTCTACATGTGTTGTTTTTTTCCACTCTGCTTCTTCTTGGGACTCAGCAATACTGTCATCCATCTCATCTCTTATTTGGCAGCCTGACATTTCCTAGACTCTTTCTGAGGGTCCTGGGGGGCCCATGGCAGCCCTAGCTGCAGCACTGCATTGTCCTAAGCTTGCTATCAATAAACACGCTCTTTTCTTAGAGTAGCTAGAGATGAAGGAAATAACACACATGACAAATCATCCTTGTTTTCCTGTATATTAGGACATGCAAAATGGAGGGGGAAGTTGCTTGATAGATGAACATAGGCACCTTTCAAAAGTAATTCTGAATCATTTAGTCTTTTTATTTCATAAAGTGGGTGTTTCCTCCTGTGCCTAGATAATTGAAGTACTTTTATTGTCTTTGATTTTTCAAAATTTTTATTATTTGATTTTTTTTTAAAGCTTTTATCTTTTGGTAGAAATAGACAATTCTCTTTCTAGAGAGGATCTATTTGTGTGTTTCACAAAACCTCTTGTAGTTTTTATTTTTGTTTTGAGATATCTAACGAATCCTCTGCCTTCACATCCACATACTTATTGAGGTATCCATTTTACAGATGAGGAAACTGAAGCTACAGTTTCACCATGAATTGGTTTACCAGGATTCCTAATCCCAATGGTCTGATTCCTCAGGTTATCCTGATTTTCTAGGATTTTAAGCTATTCTAAGATTCTTCATTTCAAAAATCTCACTTTCAGTTAAGGTCACCCTCTCTCAGTAGTTGTCTACTTATTTCATGACAACCAGAGCTTTCATTGCTTCAGTACATAGACAGAACTAAGCAATGACTTTGTCTTACCCTAAAGTTAATGTAAAAATGTATAACTTTATAAACAGTATTGCATTTGGCATTATTATTTGTGTGTGGATAAATAGTCTTGAAGTCCTTCAATATTTATGTCAAGTTTGAGCAAATATCCATGTGGAGGAAACTCATTTGTTCTGAAACATAGTATCCTTTCTTTGCCATCTTGGTCTTTGAAGGGTGAATCCTTGTGACTTTTCATGATGAGTTTGTACAGGAAATTAGAATGTGTCTGACTATTTATCATATAGGGTGTCAGAAAATTTTCATGGCAATTTAAATCTACTTTAATTAAAAATAAAAAACATGTTATTAAAAACACTTCAGGATTTTGTTCTTGTTTAAAGAGGAGATGAGAATCCATGAATCAGAGGAAGACAGGCTATGGCAATTTCAGAAAGTGTGGTTATTACTGCCTTAAATGCCCAGGAGGAGCAGAGAGAATCCAACAACATCCTCAGTCTTTATTGTGCTCTGGTGTTTAGGGGGCATATTGAATCTCTCTGTAGCTGGAGATCTTGTCTCTCTTTCAAAGTTTTCTATTTACAATTAGTTCTCCTGTTCCCCTCCCTAGTTCAGTGAGCTTTTTCTGTTTTTTCCTTGTGCTGTTCTCAGAGCTGCTGCTCTGGATGAAGAGCCCTTGAAGATGAAGAGCATCTTGTCCTCAACCCAAGGTCACAATTAATTGGCAGATAGTGGCCTGGAATAGGACAAGAGACTTATTCCTAGAACCCATAGAACTTATGGTAAGAATTAGGGTACCAAGAGGGTGCTGGGGAGATGGCCAGGCTCTCCTGGTGATCTGATGAGACCTGGCTTCCCAAGGTGGTTCAGTCATCACTCTGTCACCGTCATCAGCCTGCCCCTCTCCAGACAAGGCACTGTGGTCAGGCACAGATGACAGGGCTTTGGGGCTAAAGGCTAGTTCATCTTTGCCACTCTGCTGGCCAGGTTCATTCATTTTGGACAGTTTCTCCTCCCCATTGTTCTATGATATTGCTCTGATTATTGTGATGTACACTGGTAATATTATTCATTGCCATTCTTCATCAAAATGCTTTTCTCCTCCCTGCCTATCTTGTATCTTTGCAGTCATTTTCAGACCCACTCAAAGGTTATCACTTCTTTGACACTGTCTGTAGCCACCATCTTGCTACATGTGTGCCATATATAACTTACTATGATCAAGTATAATTATTGGCTTGTGTGTCTAGACTGAATATTTGAGGATAGGACTGTGACATGTTCATTTTGTTTCTCTAGTGTGGGGCCTGGTGTAAGATAGATGTTTCAAAGAAGGTAGGGTTTAGTTGTTTCACTGTCAAGTAGAGCTTCTGAAAATGGAGGGGGGTAAAGAGGGAAAAAGGAGGGAAGTGCAGCTCATTTTTAGATGGGGTATGTGGGAAGGCTTTCAATGTGGAAGGTAGAGTTCTTTCCACTGTGTTTACTGTGAGGTGAATAGCAGTGGAAGTATGTGCTATGTGAATAAGCTGCGTCATTTTTTGGGAGCAGAAATCAAGTACAGGTATCCCCTACTGTGACGTAAATTCATTGTTATGAAAAATCTGCATCAGGACCTATTCCAATGAGGAAGAAAACTAAGAGGATTTCACTTTGATGAAGAAAGTGAAAAGAAAAATAATATTCAACTTATGTTTTGCAACCACCATTCTAGAGGCAACCTACATTGTGAGCATGGACCACTTTATACACACATTTAACATCTCATTCCTGCGTGTATTATATGTTAGTACCATGTTAGCTTTCCTGTGTTATTTGGTATGATTTGGTAGGTTATTTTGGGGGGAGGGTCTGGAAAGATTCATTTTTTTCCATATTAATGATAATTACTTCTTTCATACTGTTCTGATTTCTAGAAGCAGGAACGCTGCTTTCAGGTAGTAGGGGAAACCTGTAAATAGCAAGGGATGGCACCCACCAAAGTCACTTGACTTTTCTTCTGAAAATGCTTGGGGTCTCTGTGGAATGATTCAGTTTCTTGTGTTTAAAATAGGATGACAACCCTACAAAGTAGATTCTCTACTAATGGGAGGATTAATTGAGACATTCAGAGTACTCAGCTTCCTGCCTTGTATGTGGTGAGGGCTCAGTAGGGTAAATGGTAGCTATTGCTGTTATAATTGGCCTCTGGTGTGTGATAGGATCAAGCAGTCCCTGTTACAAATACAAATGTTCTGAGGCAGAATTCTCCTGTTCCCTGAAGCATAGGAACTTTCACATTTATAGATAAATACAAAATAGCTGTCCAGATGTTAATTCATTGCAAATAGGTTTATGCATTCTCCATCTTTTTACTTATGTAGTACTTTTCTTAGAAAGGAAAGCACTTATAAGCTTCTCAAGGGAAAGTTTTACTCCTGCCAGCACTTTGTTCTAAAACAAAAATAAAATTTTCACAGGGGCCATTATGCAGGGTTCTATCTTGCTTGTTTGAGAGAATATGTGTGTGTGTGTGTGTGTGTGTGTGTGTGTGTGTGTGTGTGTGTGTATACACATACACATAGGTGGCTGGGTATCTATTTACAAAATGTCTTACTCCCTCCTCTCTGCAGCCCTTGAAAGCCTTGCTGTCTCTGTTTTGATATGGAAACAAGTCAGGCTGATCTGGGACAGCTTGACTGGGCTCATAAATGCCATTATTTCTATATGTGTCTTTCTACCCCCACATAGGATTATTTGTTCATTTACATAATCATTCATACTTTCATTTCCTGAGTCTTATGCCCCTTTTCTCTCTCGGGTGCTAACAACATTGTTTCTTGTTCTTATGGCTGTTGCTGCACTGATGACCATCTGTATGTGCCTTTAGCCCACTTCTTCCCTGAGTATGTGGTAACTTGTTTACCTGTTTCAGTGTGGAGCACCTGTGTTTGTGCCTTAAATGTAAGTCAGCCCTATCATAGTGATTTTCTGAGCAAATGATAAAATACATGTAAATAAACTGTGTACATAAATCAGGTCCTTTGGGTCCACCCTCCTTTTTCTTTAATTCCAGAATCCAAAAGGCTCTGAAAGCTCTTGCAGTCCATAGGGTGATAAGCTCTGACTTGAATGAAGAGTCTATTTTATTCTTTGTTTATCTCATTTTATTTTGTTACATTTCACTGCACTAGTATTACTGTGTTTGAGCAGGGGGTGCTAACCTGTAGTCTCCTGGGAATATGAGGTACATACTACCTTTCTAAAATGTCAAAATGTTTTAATTCCAAAACACATCTTCCCATAGGGGATTTGCATAAGAGATGTGAACCTGTAGAATTTTTATTGGGGACTTGTAGCCTTTATCCATTTGACAGCCTCCCCTGGAGAGTCTCCTCTTGACACATTCTTTTTGTGGTATGCAAATAAGGATCTCCCTTGTTTGTCACTCAAGGTTGCTGCTGTAGGTCAGCTTTGTACAGAGATGGGAAGGAACAAGGCAGTAGCTCTTCTTGCCCTGGAGAAGCTTAGAGCCTTGTGATGATGTGGAAGGTGCTTACTACCTAGCAGTCTCCTGAGTTTACCTGTTTCAGTATCAGCCAGATACTCCACCAAAATTGCTAAGCAACAGAGTGTGTATAATCAGAGAGCATTGGATGCTTGCTGTGGTTTTTGACAAGTAAAACTAAAGATGGGACTGAAAAAGAGCCAGTTTTCAGAGTTTTATCTTCCAAACTGAAGAACTAGGGATGTATCCTTTAGTAGTAAAGAGTCTTCCAGTCTGGGAGTGAATGGTCAGGTTTGCATTTTAGAAAAAGCCCTCTGACTTTATCTGAAAGGACCCCAAAAGGAAGTCACTATGGTTACCTGGGCAATAAGATATTTTACTGGTATCCCTAACAATAATTTAGATTGTGTACTACTTCAGGGTTTGCAAGAGTTTTTCTCCTGTCCAAACTTCTTTTGCAATAGCCCTGAATGATAGGTAGGAAATGGCTCAAATTCAGAGAAGTGACTCGCCCAGTCATATCTAGCAATTGCTGCACCTGCTCCCTTAATTCTACAGCCATCGCTGCTTGGACATGTTACTAATACTCTTTATTGTTTTCTTCTGTCACTAGCATATTTGAAGGTGATCTGCCACCTGGCTATTTTCTATGTTTGCACCCACTGATTAGGCTGTCAGCTCCTTGACAGCTCCCATTATTAAATTTGATGTGCTATTGTCACAGGGATGGACTATCAGTCGGCACCACTGGTTGTGTTTCCTCCAGCATCAGCATAGGACTAGATAGAAGGAACATGTACCAAAAACAGGGGGCCTGTTGTTCTCCTGGTAATATAGCTCATCGCCTGTACATGTAGGCAGAGTTTATGCTTAAGATACTGCTCAGGGTGATGTGGACAATACAAAAGGTATAACAATTAGATTTAAGTTAAAAAATCTTTGTCATAAAGTGAAGCTGTTTTGTCTTTTTCAGATCCCACACAGCAAATTTCTTGGCATTTGCAAGAAATTTTCTTCTTAATGAATGTTGGGTGTTGAAATCAAAAGGCTTCTTATGAAGATTGATTAGAATATTACACATTTGCTTTGCTTTGGTCTATGCAGTAATTAGGTATAGCATGGCACCTTTCCAAATAGGTGTTTTTGAAACAAAGAAACAAAAGATGTGAATGCAAATTTTGACTTGACTAGATGCCCAATAATATTTCTTCCCAAGTAAAAATTGTCTTAGGTGTTGTGGTGAAAATCAGTAGTCAACTGTGCTTGAGACAGCCCTCTATATTTGAATTACCAGTGAGATTAGTGATGTCATCTTATATACCTGCTATTTATGCTAGCAGTGTTAGAGAAAAGTATTAGAGAAAAGTCAAACTCTAGGTTATTCTTTTAGAATCCATGTCAACTTAAAAGCATTGACCAAGTTGATTAGTCATATTTCCTTCACGAATTTTGTACCAGAAGAGCTTTAGAGGGTCCAGAAGAGACTTTTGAGATCATTCAAACCCAAGAACTAGCTTAAAGGAAATGCATTTAGAAGCTGTTCCCCATAGCTTCAAGTCATTCTTCACTTTGTTAATAATGTTAGCTTATGTAAACCTCAGAGCCTTCAGTTCTTTATCAGAGAAGCAAGGTTTATGATAAAGTTTTGCAAAGATTCTGAGACATGTATTTGTTTATATTTTAACATATCTGGAAACAAGATGCATATCATAGTGCATGGTAATTTAATTTGTGGTGTTTTTTTTTCTGACATAGTGTTGCCTAAAATAATGGTGCATCTTCAAATGGTGCATCTTACAGTGATCTCTTAGGCTTGATGAATTAGGATAGTATTTTCTCTACCAACCTCTTAGCTTATTGTCTGGGTCAAAGCAGATGCTACACTAGAAAATCACTGCTGTGCTAACAAGCTGACAAAAGCACCCCTGGGTGTTCCCCGAAGATCTTTCTCCCTCTGGTATGTGTTACAATGACACTTTCTCTCTGTCTTAAAAATAAATCCAGAAGAGATGAAAAATGGAAATTGCAAATTTACATGAATTAAGATAACAATTGTCTTTCTTAAATATTTGAGTAACAAAAGAATTTCACTGGAGCCTTCCAGTTGATTTCCTGAAAGCTTTCTTTATTCTTTTCAGACAGTGCCTCTGGCATTTTGCTCTTATCACCCCTTAGTGTCCTCACAATAAGAAACTTGGTGCTGCCTGCCTGTAATCCCAGCTACCTAGGAAGCTGAGACTGGGGATTGCCTGAGTCTGTGGTGCCCTGGGCAACGTGAGCCTGCAGTTCCACGGGCAAAAATAGTGAGACCTAGTCTCAAAAAAAAAAAAAAAAAAAAAAAAAAAAAAAGGACCTTGAGGAAGTTCAGCAGCTTGGGCTGGCAGGGCAGTGTTTCATTTTGGTCAAGATGAATTCGAGATGCATTTGAGGCATCCAAAGTGGGTAGCTGAATTTGTGAGTTAGAGACAGAAGTGTGCCATTTTGGTGTTGAGATGATAAATGGAGGTACAGTCTTGGATGAGGATCACCTAGGAAACAAGTAGAGAAAGAAGGACTGAAACTGGAGGTTGACAAGCCACCTGACAGCCAAGCGAACTTGTTTTATTTGGCCTGTGTGGTGTTTTAAAAATATTTGAACAAGTTGTTGTAGCCTGTTTATGGGTATTTTGGCTGCCCGAGATATATTTTCTCTTTTAATAGCAATACCCTAATTTCCTTTTAAGAAATTCCCTCATCCTTGCATCTCAGACCTCGTGTTTTAGGTGAAATCCCCCCTCTGACTCCAAGTCAGGTTGTGTGTCCTGGAGCTGGTCAGGTCTGTGTTGCCCAGGCGTTGTGTGTGGTTTTAAGAATAGCCTTGTACAAAAGTCCAGCCCACAGACCGCAGATGGACAACCAAGTGAACCAGTAAAAAAGACAAGACCCCCAAAGACCGACACCAGACCCATAAGTAAAAGCAGCAAAGCAAAGGCGAGGGGATTGGATTGGAGAGGAAGGCCTGCAGCAAGAAAACATGGACAGATCACAAAAGGACATAACCTGGCCACCAAACACAATCTCAAGACTGAAAATCTAACATCAAGGGGCACCGGGACCCAACAACGCAGTCCCTCACCCAGAGAAAAGACACGAACATGGGAAAGAGACTAATGGACTCAGCACAGCTAATAACAAAGAGTGGG
>PVHY01006252.1:6481-76123 GCA_004024945.1 Uropsilus gracilis
CCCCCCCCCCCCCCAAAAAAAAAAAAAGTCCAGCTACTTCTGACTTCTTAAGAATAGATCTGCGGCCCTGGTCGTCATAGCTATTAACTATATAGAATTCCAATTAAATGCTTTACCTCACCAGGACCCAGCTTTTTCCTCTAACTTGAGGGTGTTGGATTAGAGAATCTCTAAAAATCCTTCCCAGCTCTAAAGGTATAATTTTAAATATGAGGAAAAAAAACCTCCCAGATGAAGATGTCCAAAGCAAGTTTGCTGAAGGTCATTAACACTATTTTCATAGTAATCATTAACAAAAATGCCTCATGAGTACAATAATGCTAATAACATCATGACATATTTATTAGATGCCTTGTAAGACATTTATATTGCATGTACAAACATCATAAGATATTAGTCTAACTTCTTGTGAAACAATATGAATGATATCAATAATTTAGTAGCACGGGGTCCAGCACATTTTCAAATGCCAAGTATATTTATCTAGTACTATAGTTTGGACATGGTAGCCTGGCCAAAATCTGTTTAATTCATTCATTTAATTAGGAATCTGAACACAGGTGCTTTGTTCAGGCTTCTGAGACCGCATCATGCAAAGGTGGATTTCCTCAGCTTAACTGGAATGGTCCTTAGTCCCTTTTTGTCTCCCTCTGTTCTCTACAATTTAGTTCTTAAATTATCAACCTCTTTGTTGAAAGCTAACTCACCTTAAACCAGCATCCTGAGATGCAGCCAAGTCTATAAAAATACATTTTGAGAAAGAAACATTTTCAGGAAACTGAAAATTGAAATCGATGTTTGTAAATAAAATCACAAAATCACAGCCTGCACAGAAGCAGGACCTCTGCCAGTTGGAACCTGCTTGAGACCTACGTTTTTACCTCTCTTGGAAATTCTATTACTCTAAGGTCTCTGACTCTAATGGCCATAATATATAAAAGCAGGGTTGTTAGAAACCCTAGCAAAAATCTGTGTAAACTGAACTACAAGGAAAAAGGTAGTTTTTCTTTAGGTTTCCTCAGAAAGAAACCTAAAAATGTCTTTAAGACTATTACAAATACAAATGAGATTACTTCAACTTTTGGAAGTAGTAGTCTAACCATGGGAATCAAATCAAAGTTTCAGTTTTAAAAGTTCTTGATCTCATGCTCTAAGAGACAAAGGGCAAAGAAAATCTACTTATCAGGGTTCAAGAGCCAGCTAGCCACTAACAGGAGTGTCAAAGTTAATCAAGTAACTGGCCCTCGGAAGATCGGATACTTCCAAAATACTACAATGATATAAGTCAAACTGCCTCAGTTAAACAAAAATAATAATTAAAAAAAGTTTAAAAACAAAATTAGAACATTTAATTCAATCTCAATTCATATAATCATTTATAAAAGAGTCAAGACATTCCTGTGGCTTTTCTTTGTGCTTATATCATGAGCTTTTCTTCAAAATAAGGACCACATGGAAGATGTTAAAAACCCCAGTATTTAAATAATAAACACTTAGCTCACTTAGCTCTTCCACAAAGTATGGAAGGAAACTTGGTTTCCGTGATTTTTATTAGTTCCACATTCAGGTACAATAAAGGACAGTTGGCACTGAACACTGTTGTTAAGCAGGCATCTTATATGACAAGAGGAGAAGAGTATTGTGGGAAAGTTTTCATGCATCGACAAAGTATTTTAAAGTGGTTATTTTATATATAAATGCCATTTATTTTAATATAAAATTAATTAAAACCTTATTATTTGCAAGTTCTTATTTTCTCTACACTAATCCTATCCTAAACATTTAGGAGTTACTGGTGTTAGTTACAGTGCCCGCACTAATGTTAATGTGGTGACTACATATTTAACTACACTCATGAATTAATCCTAGGCATCATTTTCCTTATAAATATGCTGTCTATAGTAGAGAGGCAGACTGGTAAAAAAAGACCATGGAATTATAAACAGGAAATGGAAGTTCAAGTTCCCAGTCTGCCAGTCACTAGTGATATGTACTTATGCTTATCATAATCACAAAGTGCATCAATTTCTCCATCTTCAAGAAAATTTCCATCTGTCTTCACTCCAGGATTGTAAATTTAATATTTGTGAATATACTATAAATGAGTCAATATGTTAAAAAAATTGTGCTCCTGCAAAATAGTGACCTTAATGTAAATAAGAGCACTAGAGATATTTAGCTTTAGTTTACTCATGACAAAGATTTATATTATTGCCTCTGAAGAAATAATCAGAGCAGAGCAGAGCACTTTAGGTAAGCAATTTAGATAAGCAAATTATATATTATAAAAATGACATAATTTTTGCAACTCATACTATATATTCTCATATTATTTTGACAGCAAACATACCAGAATATAAAAGATCTTAATACCACTGAATTGATTAGTTTCTAAAATACTTAGCTGTAGGCAGAGCATTAACTCATATGTTCTTCATAAATTTCAATATAGGTAACTTTACAGTGTATATTTAGGTTGGATGTTTAGCCTTCCAAAGTTAATGAACCCCATTTTTATCCTAAAGTAAAAAAATATTCTGAGCAGCTACAATGGTATAGAAAGTCAGCTCCTATTTAGTGCCTTTAAGAGACAATTTTCAAAAATGACTCACTCTAATGACCCAAAATTATTTACACTTCCACCATGTGTGTAAATACTCATTCAAGCAACATAAAGTACCTATTATCTAGAAGGTACTTGGGGAAGTCAGGGAAGATGTAAAATTCCAATAGGATCAACAAGTAGCTCACAGGTCAGTGTATTAGCCACAGGGGCACAGTGAGGTTAACTACTCAAGATGGAGATGTGCCCTGGGATAGAAGAGAAAGAGAGCACAGTCAATCTCTGGGATTAACATCAATTGGGTACACTGTGTACCCAAGACACACAAAGCACCCTTCCACCACTCCTCTTTCAGGAAATGAAGAGCTATAACAACTGTACAAGCAAAGTTAGGGAAAGAACTCATGACTACAGTTTAGCACTCTAACTTGGTCCTACTGTTGTTAGAGAGAACAGATTTTTAAATAAAAAATAGATTAGTCATCAGAAGACATTTAGGGAGAAAAAATAGTACCAACTAATAACTTTATATTGAACTTGAACAGCGGGGAAGGTTTTGAAACACAAATTTCAGCAACCTAAAGTCTACATAGGAGGCCTTCAGTCTATTTATCTGGCAGTATCCTAATTAGACCCCCATTTGCAAAACTTATTTATACCTTTCTAGAATATGCAAGGTGACTTCGTCACCATATCTAAAAGTTTTATTAAGAAAATTTTATGACCCAATTAAAGTCCTTCAGCAACAATTATAATTTCTGAAAGTCATCAAGGGAAAATCAAGACAACTATTAATTCAACAAATGTTCATGACCAGCATTAATTCAACAAATGTTTATGTATTAGCTTGCTAGGACTATTGTCAAAGAACCAGAAACTAGGTGGTGTGAACAACAGAAATATATTTTCTCCCAGTTCTGGAGGCTAGAAATCAGAGCTCAATGTCTCCATAGGGCTGGTTTCTTTCTTACTTTTTCGCCCTGAGGTCAATCTCCTTAGCTTGGAGATGCACACCTTCTCCTCCTCTGCCATCATACAGTCTCTGTATTCTGTGCCTTGATCTCATTTCCTTCTAATGACACTAGAGATATGGATTAGGGCACACCCTAATAGTCTCGTTTTAACTTAATTATCTCTTTAATAACCCTGTC
Source organism: Uropsilus gracilis (assembly GCA_004024945.1). Taxonomy (NCBI): domain Eukaryota; kingdom Metazoa; phylum Chordata; class Mammalia; order Eulipotyphla; family Talpidae; genus Uropsilus; species Uropsilus gracilis. The sequence goes on from PVHY01006252.1 coordinate 10,196, forward strand.
TCCAAATGCAAACCACTATAAGGTAATGAAAGTTAGGAATTCAACATATAATCTATGAGGAACCACAATTCAGTTCCTAACACATATTTACTCTGTGCCAGGCTCCAGCATGTGGATTAGAAATACAAACAAGACTCACAAGCCATCACTGTTTCATCCATCTCACTGGTACTTAATTTTTCATCATCTTTCATGTGCTAGTCCATATGCAGTGATTGAAGGACAGAAAATTAAAATACATCAATGCTAATGAACCACAGCAAAACCTTTCATGTGTTAGTTACACATAGATAGTGACCAAGGAACAGAAAATTAAGGCACATCAAAGCTAATGAACCATGGACTATAACTGATAAAGCATGCAAGTATATTGAGAGAGAGTGGGGAACAGAAATGAAATGAAAAGTACAAGGAATGGAGTGAGTTAACCTCTCTCTCTCTCTCTCTCTCTCCAAGGCAATAGTCCAGAGCTTCCTTACTGCACACCGCTTGTGCAGCCTTCACCCCAGTCACAATACCTAAAGGTTCTCAGACTTCTGAGCCACTCATATTCAGAAACACACTTGCTCCAACAGCAACAATGCCACTGGATAGTACTGTACACATACAATCTGCATGAACCCTAAACACTTCCTAAAGTTCCAGTAGGTTTTCCACACTTAAAAATTACTATGAGATTGTACTATTTCTCTCTTCTTAAGAAGTGGGAGTAACCACTGGACCAGCTATCTTGTAGCAAGTACACATTTCAGATATCCCAGCAAGTTGTAAAGGCATTACCAAGAGCTCAGATCATAAAAATCATGTTAAGGAGTTTATTCCTAGGTATCTTATCCTGCAACTCTATAGTCCTGATCTTTTTATTCTTTTTGTGCATCCACTTTGAGTCATGAGTTGTAGTAATTGTAGGATCATAATGGCAGAAATTAATTATTTCACCATTTAGCCAGGCCAGAACTTAACTTTATAATCTAATTACTTCTAAAATATCAATAAAAATAGGAGTGAAGGGAAGGAAAATAGTGCAGCATTTCTTCATTAAGGATGAACAATATTTCATTATATGTATGCACCACATGTATTTATCCATTCATTCATTGATGAACAATTAGGATGCTTCTACTTGTTGATTACTGTGATAACTCTGCAATGAACTTGAGAACACAAACGAGTTTTGCAGTATCTCTTCAACATTCTGTTTTCAGTAATTTTGGATATATATCCAGAAGGGGTACTGCTATCTCAATTGGTATCTCAATTTTTGACATTTTGAGAAACCTCCATCCTATTTTCCACAGCAGCTGTACTGTATTTACAATATGACCAACAGTGGCAAGGGTTCCAATTTCTCTACATCTTCACCCCACTTGCTATTCCGGGGTTTTTTGATAATCCTAATGGGTGTCAGGTGACATCACATCATGCTTCTGACTTGCATTTCCCGATGATTAGTATTTTGAGCACCTTTTCCTACGTTTTTTGGTCAATTATATATCTTTTCCAAAGAAATATTTAAGTCTTTTGTCCATTTTGTACAATTTGGTTTTGTTGTTAGTGAACTGTAGGAATTCTTTGTATATTCTAGATACTAATCCTCCATGAGACACATGGTATGCAACTATCCCATTTGGCAGTTGCTTTTACATTCGATTGCTTCCTTTGCTATACAGAAATTTTTAAGTTTGGTGTGGCCCCATTTGTCCCATTTGTCTATTTTTGCATTTTCTTCCTGTGCTTTGATGTCCTCTCAAAAAAACCACCTCAAAATCCAAAGTCATGACTTCTTCTGGGAGTTTCATAGTTTTAGGACTTATGTTTATGTCTTGAACCCATTTTGAGTTAATTTTCACATACAAGAACCCAACTTCACTCTGAGAACTGGATATTCTGTATTCTCATCACAATTTGCTGAAAAATAGATTGTCCTTCCCCTGTTATGGAGCCTTGGAATCCTGTTGGGAGATCTACTGACCACATACTCAAGAGTATATTTTTAAGGTCTCACTTTTTAACATACATAAATTAAGATGGTGTTCCCACAGCATACACTATTTTGTAATCTTCTCTCTTCACGTACAAATATATATTAATGACTATTTTCCCTTGTACTTAATACTTATTTTATCATTTTAAGGTCTTTCCCCTTGACTATGAAGGTAATAATGCTCAATGTAAGTGAGCAAATTAAGAAGATCACCTCATTGTCAAAGATAACCACTACTGACTTAATATATTCAAATCATTTCCCATATTGTAATCTGACAAATATTTGCTGATATCTTATTATTTTTCAGTTACTAAACTGTTAGTGTTTTGGCCTAGAGATACAAATAAAACAGTTTCTTGACAATGCTTGGCACATAGAAGGTACTCAAATATTTATTAATGGATGAATGAGTAAATAACTAAAAAGAATGAAGAAATCTGTAGCCTTGACAAAGTTACGGTCCATCAAATTAAGGAGTAAAAATACACAAAATTCATTACAGGAGAGTGATAAATGCTGTAAGAGGCTGTGGCAAGAATGGTGGGAGTAATAAAGCACAGACATAGCACTCAAAAGTTTAGATCACTTCCTCCAGAAGAGAGAGTACCTACTCTGAGTCCTAAAGGGGATCACTGGATGAGAATTAGAGGAAGAACAAGGAAAGAGCCATCAGGAGAGTAATAGTTCACCATAATCAAATCAATAAAACAAAACCAAAACCAAAGGAGAGTGTAGTATTTCAGGGATCAGAAGAGTTCAGTTGCTGAGAAAGGTAACAGTGAGAGTGTTTGTGCATGTGCATGTATGTGTGTGATCACATGAGGATTGGAGAAATGGGTGACACAAGATGAAACCAAATATGATGAATATAAAGCCAAATCATCAAGGGTTTTGAATATGTCTTCAACTTCATCTTGAAACCTATGGGCAAAAGTCTTCAGGCATAAAAGTTAGATAGATATCCAATGCTGCATACAACTTTCTAGCTGTACTTTAAGTAGGGGACAAAATTGGAAGCTGTTAGAGGTTTTATTGCAGGATTCTAAATTAAAAGTGACTCATGTCTGACTCAAGTCAGCCTGTGGGTGGGAGGACAGAGTTGTTAGTTATTAAGAAGGAAAAGCAAACAAGGTTTGCCCAGAGATCAGGTGTGGTCACCAAGAGGGGGAGAAGTCCAGACATTTCTCAGTTTTCTGAATAGTCGGATTACAAGAGAAAGAACGGCTAGAAAAGAGAAGATGTAAGAAAACAATGAGTTCATCAGTTCAGTGATGCTGAGTGTGAGGCATCTGGTGAAGAATCAAGTGCTCCAGAAAAGTATGGCTTAGACAAATGAAGATGGAAGAAGAGCTAAGAGCTGAAACCAAGAAGTGAAAAAGGCAGGTGAAGGACAGAAAAAGAGAGAACACCAGCCCTTAATAAAGGAATGAAAGATGATATATTTGGGAGAGAGAGTGAGAAGAACGGGCCAGAAAAGTGATAAGGTGAATAAAAATGATGTCACCACAAATTCCCAGGTTTCAAATATAAATTAACTTTAAAAAGTAAAACTAGTTTGAAAAAGAAAAATATGATCAAAAGTATGAGAAAGGAAAATCAAACGAGAAAGCATAAAGATTAGTAAGAGGAGTAAACCACAGAAAGATGAATCCCTCAACCAATCGGAAACTATCTTCCATCACACTGTACTAATCCTATCTCCGACCAACACCAAATATAATATTTAGCATTTTCCCATCTATAGCCCATCTATATCACACAAAAAAAACATGTCAAAAACATGTCAGTCCTTGTGGATTTTGTAAGGTGTTATGGTATTCTAGAGTCTGGCACCATGCTCCCAGTGTGTTGACTTTCTGGAGAGAGAAGATACAGAATTCAAGTCCTATGGCCTTTTGCTATCTGTTAAAATAAGAAAGGAGGGGGGGAACATGGAGAGGATGGAAAAGAGGAGAGAAAGAAGAAAAGGTCTGTAAGGGAAGGAGGGAGGACAGAAAGAAGAGTGAATGAATGAACTTAATAGAGGGCAAGAGCAATCAGAAAGTGAAAAAACCCTATGGATGTCATATCACTAATCCTCACATGGGATCACATTTTTATATGCAAACTAAGTGGCTCTCCAGAGCCTCCCCACTGACTTGTTTGCCCAACTGCTTGCATGTTTCCCAACTTTAACGTGGGGGCAGTGGAAGAAGTAGTTAGACAGAGCTTCTCATTAAATCAGAGTATAGCAAAGGTGGCCAAACTTCACACCAGCATATCCTATATATGCAATCCCCCTGGGCTCAGAGAACAACTATGATCTTGGGAAAACCCCAAGCCCATGCATTCTGCCAGCATTACACACATGAGTGTTTCTAACAGAAACATAAAATAAACAGCAACTCTGAGCACTTTCTTGGGCACAGAGAGTGGATGGCAGCCTGCCCTTGGAAAGGACAGACATGGGAAGACACATAGAATTAAGTACCCTTAATTATTACTGCACACTCCACCTTATTTTTAGAGATGCTGAATGAATGGAATGATATTTTAACTTGGTAACAAAGATGAGGGCCCAGCATCCAAGGAACTATTAAACAAGAATAGGAATGATCAGTGTCTGCTCTTTATCCAGGAGGTCCCAATATAAGTTCAGAGAGACGCAGTTTCACCTCTACTCATTTCCTCATTAGGAAAGCAGGGCTAATATTAAATCCTCAAACAGAGGATTTAAATAAACTGCTCTTATTGCTGAAGTGGTGCCAGGGGTAATTATCACTGTATCACTGATCGCTGGGTGTTAATGCACAGGTTAGTTCATGAAGAAAGGCCTCTTGTTTGTTCCTGGGGAAATTACCCTTATGTAGACTTTGCTTATTAATGTTTCAGTATCAGTTGGAAAGTGGGTCTTGTTAACTGAGAAATAACCCAAATCAACACTGGCAAGTGGCACAGCAAAAGGTAAAAAATAGGAATGCATTGCTCCTTACTTACTTCTCTTTCTTGGGTGATGCTTTTCTGCAGTTTTATATCTGACACTTACATGCAAAGACCGCGAAGAGGGAGGAGCGAGGTAACCAAGGGGAATGAGGTCACAGAAAGTCAGAATAGCCAAGGGACCTGAACAGGTGTACACAGCAAGCAGCAGAGACACATTTCAAAGCCACAACTGTCTGATACCACACAGGAACTCTTTGTTCCTTGCTCCGTAGCATCCACTGAGCCTTCCTAGGACCACAGTCAAACTGTGGGGGATGTCAGCAACTCCATTTTTCTACACTCAACCCACTAAGGGTAAGACCAGCAAAGTTCAAAAGGGCCCAATTACATGGCAATTCACCCTCTGGGTTCGGTCCTTCCTGAAAAGGGTAGTATTTCACTACTCTTGATAAGTACAGAAAATACCATGACCAAAACCAAATTAAGCAAACAAGCAACAAAAAATTAAATTTTGTTGTTCGAAGGCTGGAGGATGGGGTGGTATCTCTCCATTTTATTTTTTCTTCCTTTTCTGTTCTTTCTCATGAAAGTGGCCAACTCCTTCAATTGCTGCCTGTTGTTGCCCGTAGGTTTATCATTCACAAATCTCTCCATCTGACCAAAAAAAAAAACTTCAAAGCACTTTCAAAAGATTTCAGCAAGAACCTTCACACGCTGCTGGAAGATTTTAGAGCATGAACGATCATTGTCCTTTATCTTTCCAAATGCCAGACTTTTTACTGACAATATAAGGAACTTTAACAAAGAGTTTTCTGCTTTCCACTCCATGCTTGATCACACATGAATTTTCAGTAATACACGTGGGCTAATATAGAGAGGCTAACATATACAGGTTAATAAATACAGACTAGACAACTAATTTTAGACCCGCTTTAAAATATGGCAGAAATTTCTACAGCACAAACTTGCACATTTTTAAACTTTGTGTACAGAAGAGACGGCAAGAGACAGAGAGAAAGAGATCTATATCACTAGGAAAATATAAAACCCTTGGGGCATGGTGGCCCCAGAGACTGGCACGGTATTTGAAACTAAAGATTCAGAGAATATTTATTAATGCAGTCAATAACTTTCCTTTTTATTAATTAACTTCAATATACTGTTTTTGTTATGAGAAACATTAACTTTTCAATCATCTTATCTATAAATATATAAAATATATTCATTTATATTTGCACACAGCTACATAGTAATTCTCATATCTAAATTCTATCATGTTTATATTCTGTATCTAGACTTTCTGTCTAATCTCAAACACTTTTTTTTTTAATAATCATCACCCTCATGTACTTTTCACAGCATGTTTTCCTCCAAATCTTAAGTCCTTTTTCACTCTTCATTTGCCACTGAACTCCCACTGGAGTTAAAAATAATCAAATTTCCAATTCAGATATGCATAACACTTTTCTTCCAAGGAGCTTATGTTGCTTTATAATTAGTCTCAAATTTGTTAAGTCCTTGTGAGGTAGTAGGTATAAAATACTATATAACCTCACAGCCTGTAAAACAGAGTAAATAGTCTTCCTGAAATTTCACCCCAGAGGGTGATGGCATGGAGGAGGTTAGTTTTTCATCTGTTACTCAAATATTAACTAGGTTTTCACCATACATCTACTCTGTATCTCAGCAGTTACTATATACATGTGAGGACTTCCTTTCTTGTAATCACTTATTTAAAGCTTACTATTTGTCAGACAAGTGAACTGAAAAAAAAAAAGAGTGAATTTTCAAGTATATTAAGCTTTAAAGAATTCTTGGTGAAGTGAGGAAGAAAGACCCATTCCCAACAGATCAGCACAAATCAGACTGCTGAATGAAGGTCTTGTGGAGCCAAAAGATGCAGAACTACATATTCAGTCCTAAAAAGTGTACGAAACCTTAATCCCAAAGCCCAACTGTAAGACTGTAGATTCCCCCAAACCATGTGTGCTGAAAATGTTCTAAACAAATTGATCACATAGGCTTTTCTGAAGCAAGAATGGCTTTCTTGGCTGCTTTTCTGCTGTACTTTGATTTAGACCACTTTGATTCTTATAACAAAGTCTTTCACCCAGGAAAGAAATACAGCTGTAACATTTACCTAAAACTCCACTGCTTACCAGTACACTTAAGCATAAATACTAAGTTTGCAGTCAGATACTGGAGATTTTAGGCTATTCATCTTTATATCATCAAGCCCAGTTCAACATCTGGCAGAACAGAAAGGGTATCAAGGGTTGTTGATGTAACTGAATTCATTACAAAGTCACTATTTGCACCATTATAATAATGCACCATTCACCAAGGAAAGGAAAGGCATCTTGGAACATCAAGAACTACTGTCACTCTTACAATTAAACCAAGATAAACCTGACAACCTGTTTTTAGTTTTACTTAATATTGTATACAAATGTTTTGCCATTTAATCAAAAATTCTCACTATTATTTAAAAAGTCGTGTAAATATCTTTTTATATGACTTACACAGTTTTTCTAACCACTCCCACTTTTTAGAAATAGCCCAAAGGCTCTTTTCACTCAATTTTAATGAACAGAATTATAGTGAACATCTTTGTACATATAGGTTTGTATGGGTTTTTGATTATGCTTAAAACAGGAATCCAGAAGAATAATTTAGAGGTCACATATTTAAAGTTCAATAATGCATTGATAAACTGTTTTTTTAAAAAGCTTTAATTCATTCTGATGCAGGATATAGTATACTCATTTCACTGGACCTTTGCCAGCATTCTTAATATTTTTAGTCAGTACTATTTTGCTAAAAATACATTCCACAAGTAAATGAAAATAATTTTTATTATTTAATAGTGTTTAAGCATTTAACAACTTCAAAGGAAAAGAATCCTGAAAAGACTTGAAAATGTTTTTAAAAGTTAACTATTTAGATAGGAGTTTAACCTGGAAAATGATGCTGGGCTTATTCTTACACTTCACAGATAGTTTCAGACATCTTCACTGGTAACCTATGCAAAGGCAAATTTAGACTCCTTCATTCTAAATTTTCATCTGATATTAAATTCCAGGGTTTGTTTCTCACTCTTGACCTCTACAATATATTAAAATGCATGTATCTTCTAAAAAGGAATAAAGATTAAATTTTAAGAGTATTGAATATACACACACTTTAGTGCTGACCAAATCCTCAACACCTCCCTCTAATGAACTCAAGGACTTCCAGAAAGTTCTTTAATTTCATTGTTCTTAATCTTTCTGAGTTAAGGACGATGCTTTCATGTGCTTTCAGAAAGACCTGACCTTATCAAAACAACACTCACTAATGTTCCATTTTTATTTTTTACATAAGCATATGATAAGAATGGAAAAATGAATCCAAGAGTCTATTTTACTTTAAGAGCTAACATTTTGTTTGAATTTTAAGTAATCCTTAAAATGGCCCTCTTTTAAAAAGTTGCTGTAAATTCATTGCTTGCTCATAACTGAAATCCTCAAGTGACTAATGCTACCTTTATTACTCCAAGTTGGATGGAATGAGAATTAAATTAGATAATGTGAAGACACTTTTAAGGATATCCTTAAGAATGTCCTTTCCTTGAACTATTGAACTCTGAGATTTCAGTACTTTGAATATCTGAGATTTCAGTACTTCAAATATCAACTTTTAGGAAAAAAAAAAAAACGGCATACAACTGGATATAACTTAAGACAAAGCAAACTCAAAGTCCCAGTCCCATTCCATGACCAAAAAGCAACAGAGGTATTACTAGTAGGGTTGGTCTCAACAGATACATGCATCACAGATATACACAAACCTTGCATCATTTAAGATTAGAGCATTTCAAATACTCTTCATAGAAAAAAATTTCCATTGCCTGGGAAAAAATAGACTAAAATCTACTAAAGTAACTGTTGTTGCCACTAAGAGTCTATGGTAGAATTTTGGTTTCACAGAATAGCAAAATTCCAAAAATATTTTATAGACTGACATAGAATAATTTTTTTTAATATTTTGTCAAAAACATTTAAGGAAAAGTAGCAAAATTAACACTTTGCCATTTAATTCTTCATAAGAGTAAATTTTAATGAATATTCAGTATTTGGCCATGTTTTTATAAACACACAAAAACATTTATCTCAGAACAGCACTGGGACATGCGAGTTGTGGGGGTGGTGGTGGGGAGGCATGTTGACGTCCATCTGAGGAGGTATAAACCTATTTTCCTGGATCATATACAGTGCTGTAAACCAATGTTACCTCAGTAATAAGAATATCTGATCACACTGAAGTAAGAAATCAAGAGAAAATGGGGAGGGGATTCTTTCCACAATCTTTTAAATTGAAGAGGTCTGAGGTTCGAGACAGAACAGGCTGCAAACTGTGAAGGAGACTTGGAACAGCTCCTTAGGGAGATTAGGATTGGTTCTGGGTTGGCCTGACAACTACAGAGGCCAAAAGAGGCCCAGAGTACACACCTGCTGTCTGGTAGGGAAATAAAACATATTTTGTGGCATTGCACTCTCTGAAATGACAGAGATGCGTTTTGTTGGAATTTAATAAAAGTTTCTTTTGAAATTCAAAAAAAATAAATAAACAGCACTGGGAATTTGGGGATAACTTGCCTAAACTATGCTAAATTTAAAAGACAACCACTGTCTCTCTCAAAATCATTTTTCTGTACAGTTCCCTTCTAGTTCTTTTCTCATCCATTCTGTCCCTGTCAAGAAGGCAGTCAGCTGTCCAGGACTCAATACTTCAGAAACCAAGGTCAAGGCAGACTTGGCTTGCAGGACATAATGCCCACAGATGGAGGGCAAATTTCCAGCAGTGAGGACATTCCTAATTTTCTTGCCCTAATTAGCTGGTTAATTAGGGTTAAGCCATTTCCAAAAGTTAAGATTTTTCTTTTGGCTATAAAATAGAGAGGGGATAAATAGGGAAGATAAAATGAGTGCAAATAATAAGGCAATGAAACCACCAACTTAATTTAATCATTGTTCAGCAGTAGTTCTTCTCAAAAACAGAAGCAATAATACACAAAACTTTCATAAACTAAAAAAAAAATCTCCTGGTACAAACAGAAACATTTTATTCATCTATCTTTTATAAATACCCTAGGATATTAGAATACCCTTTTAAAATTATAAATTATGAAAGGTGACTAATATCTTGAAAATATTTTCTTCCTGTAAAACTCTCCTTTCAAATTTTGTATGGTATTAATATACAGTTGGAAAAGATGCCACAATTACAAAAGCTGACAAGAAAGAAAACTTTTTAAGGAGCAGACTGACAATTTTCAAACTAACACTAATAATCTTAGTCCTCCATGTGTTTTGCAAAAGACTCTAAATATCTAAACCCCCAAGTACTATCATACATCAAAACATTAGTGATTTAGGGATACTGCTAATTAAATATAAGCAGAAAACACTATCGTCTGATTTGGAAATAAAAAAGCTTATACTTCTCTGGAGTATAAGCAAGAAAGAGCAGTTACACAATTTTCCTAAATGAGAAACAAGATGAGCAAGCATATAGCATTACCCTAAGCTTCAGGTACTGAACAACCCAACAGAAACCATGATACAGATTAAATCCCACTTCACGTCACGTTCTCTTTCTAGCACAGAACTGCAATTCCCACAAATCAATTCAAGTTCACACTGATTTAATTAAGTGTTCTTCACCAGGAAAGCCCTAGCTTTCCTTGAAGCTTGCTCACATAGGTAGTTCTCTTTATTTTGAAAATGCTTTTAAAATAATGCTAGAACTTAGAGAAGTAGTCAGTAGTACCATTTTGTTTAAAATTTATCCTCGGTGATGTGATCAGCAATGATCACAACAGTTTATTTATTTTGGGGGGGTGTTCCTCCCTGCTCCCCTTTTCCCTTGTCCCCCCTCTGGTCACGCCATCTCTTGTTTCACTGGCAGTTATTGGTCAATTTTTAATCCACTGGAAGAAGGAAGCTCTTCTTTCCTAGAGCAAGGTTTTTTTGCCAGGTGTACACACGTTTTTCTGGGACACAGCAGCCTGTGCTTAGTTTTCCAGGTGTATCTTTGTTGCAGGCAGCCAGTTCAGGCATGCTTGTGTCCTTTCAGTGCACTCTCCTTCTTACTGGTAATCCACTCTGACTCAGCTTCTGTCACATTTGCTCCTTCTTTGCCTTATAATTCAGTCTTCGGCATTGGGAGTGTTTCTCCCAGTCGATAATCATGTAAAAAGTTTCTTAATTGGGATAGGCACTGGCAGATGGTTGGTCTGGTTCGTAGTGGGGCCACTGCCCATCTCTGTGGCTTTCCTCTCCCCGTGAAATGGGAGGTGCTTTACTCTCACTGAAGGCATCTCTGAACCAGAGATTCTGTTCCCATCTGTGGAAACCTCGATGGTTGTATTTCTGAGACAGTTTGTGTCTATAGTTAGTCTCATGGCCCTGTGTCCCATGGATCTGAAATGTTAGTTTGTTCTGGGTTTTACCTCTTTCTCCTCACCTCCATCTTCATGTGATGTATCTGCCGCTGAATTAGTGATTTAGTTGTTTCTGGTAAGGACTGACTAGATTTAGAGAAGACCAGAGGTGGGGACCTCCACCAACCTGCTGGCTGCCCAGTCTGGGGGTGCTGTGTGGGAAAGCTGAGGCTCTGGGGACATAGGGACATAGCCCTCGGGGACTATGTCCACAATAGTTTTTCGATGTTATTTCCTACTTATCTATTTTCTGGTAGTCTGGAATTTCAAAAAGTGTGACTTTTGCCTATTTCCTCCTTCCAACTTAATTGAAAGACATACCAGCCCATAATGTATTTTGTAATGAAAATGGGAATCAGAAATTATGAGATTCCCTCCCTCTCAGAGAAGAAATATGCTACAATCATCAGGTCAATCAAGACCATATTATAAATTCATATAACTGAGCTATAAAACTATAAAAAATTTTTCAAACTTCATGTGATCCAAGAGGAAAATGGATACCTGAGCGCACCCTAGAACAGCTGGCTTAGTCTATTACAATAATTATAGCCCAGTGAAATCTCTGAGAGAACATCCCTTCTGTTCCCCTCTACTGTTATATAGACCCTCCACTCCACTGCTGCTCAGATCCATGTCTATTTCTTCTTTCCTTCAGCAAGCACAAGACAGGCATTCTTCTAGCAACAGCAGTGAACAAACCCAATGATAGTCCCTGTAGATGGAGCTGATGTAAGTTGGGAGTGGCATGCTCTATCCCCAGCCTAGACCCCCCAACATCTAAGGCAATGGAGTGTGAGGAGGGGTCAATACTCCTATATAGGTTCACTGCTGAGTTCTGCAAGGTTCAGTCAGAGCAAGAGCAAAAAGAGCCTCTCCATCAGTCAGTTAAAGACCATAAATTTTGCTATCAAAAAAGTTCAATTTCCTTATTTTGACTCTCCTAACAGCCTAAGAGGACAGATATCAACTGGAAATTCTAGCCAAGGTGTGGGGTGCCAAAGAATCCAGATACCCTTCTCTTACTACTCCTAATTCTGTACAGCAGCATAGGGACCTCATACAAGCATACCTGTAGGAACTGGAGCCAGCTTCTCAGCTCTATTCACACTTCCTGTAAACACCTGCTTCACAAGGTCTAAGAGCATAAGCCACTTCTTGGGCCTAATAGTGTGTGTCCACTGACCTTCCAGCCTATCCTCAATAGGAACTCCCAACCCTAGAAGCAGGAAAATATAATACCTAGAAAACCTGGAGTAGGTGTGGAGAAGTGCTCCAGAAGGCAAGACACAGGCTCCAAGACATACTGCCTTGGTCCTGTGGATTCCTTCTCCTATGGGAGGGGAAATCTGGAAGAGGGCCAGAGGAAGAGTCTCACCCAATTTTCAATGCAATCTTTTTTTTTTTTCAGAGCACAGAAGCAGAAGATTTGATTGATTTTTCATTATTAGTCAAGAGCAGCTTTGAGAAACAGGGGAGTCAGTCAAGAGAAAAAAAATACAGTCCTGATACCAGCAAGTGATCCCCAGTGCCATTCCCTATGCTCCTGTTCCTTTACTTACAGGTCAACAGTGGTCAAGAGAAGAAAGGCAGAGGCCTGGTGGCACTCAGCTGCTGCAAGAATGATGTCTACCTAAAGAAACCAAGTTGATTGAGTACATGACCCTGAAGAATCAGGAAAGAAGAAAAGAAACAAGAAGGAAGGTAGAAGGGAACTGATATTTCTTCAGCCTCTGCTCAAGGTCAATTCACCCATCTCAGAAGTGCAGAAACACAAACACAAATATTTATAAAATAAGTGATATTTTAAAACTCCCAAAACAGACTTTGCTCTGTTCTTCATGATATTCCACTGCAGAGCCATCAACTTAGTGACACTCACTGTCTAATCAATCACAGTTGCTTCTAATTTGAGTGCATGCCATGCTTGCTTTACTCAACAGAGACAGAGACCATAAAATGTCTGGCTATCCAGTGCCAGGAATCTGACATGGCCAAACCTCATACACAGAGACACAATATCTGCTCTCCTGGACTTACCTGGTAGATGCTTTTACTAATTCCTCATTTCTTCCAAGCTAGAGACACCTATCAGAGACATGCTCATCACTGTAACTAACTCTTCTTCCCTTCTAGCCATCAACTAAATGCTGTTTCAGAGAAAAGCTTACAAGTTCAGGCCAGTCCGTGAGCCCATATTAATGCTTCCTTTCTTATTCTTACACCTCCACCTACATATGTCTCCCCTTCTTCCTCAACACCAGTCCTCTCCCTCATTCTAACCAAAAAGTTCCCTCCCTTTTTCTCCAAACACAGCTCTCTTTTTTTGACTTGAATTATTTGTCTATTTATAATTTCTAGGAGACAGTGCACGATCAAATCTCATATACCATGCACTCAAATTTTGAGGAAGGAGTTTCTGAACATGCCTTTTAGGTTCACGAACTGTGCTGTGCTGTGTGTGTGTGTGTGTGTGTGTGTATTCCTTTACTCTTCACAAAGCTTAGTATTACTATCCACATTTTTATCCACTGAGCTGAGAGGATTAAGCAAGTAATTCACTCACAATCACAAAACCAGAAAATGTCTGACCATACCAGAGTTCTTCATGGACTTGAGAACCTCCAAAGTTACTCTCTTCCCACCACAGTAGTTTCCTATTATATGAAGAGCTGACTTTAGAGAGTTTACATGCCAGTGTTTAACTATGTGGTGTCTTAAATAACCCTTAAAAATTTACCAACAAAACAACAATAAAATATTACTTTACAAAATTACATATTAAAAGTAATTTTAAAAATCAAGACACCAGAAAAAATTAAGGAGTCCAAAGTAGCAACTAAAGAAAAAGAACAAGAAAAAAACAAACATAATAAAACAAGATAATACTTTGAAAAGACCAAGAGAGCAAATTACAAATTAATCTGATTTTTAAAAAGAAGAAAAACACAAATAAGCAACACTAAAAATGAAAATGGGGACACAACTTCCAATTGTAATAAGAGAACAATAGAGCTTTACTCTAATACATTTGAAACTAACACAGTAAAAATTTTTCTCAGAAAATATAAATGTATTAATCCATTCAATAAATATCTACATAATATCCTGTAAATACTGGAACTATCACTGTCAGCAAAGCAGAAGAAATTCCTCCTGTTGTGATGTCTTCCTTCTGCAATTAGATTGAAAAAAATTAATTCCAGCATGTCATGTAGGGAGGGGGGAGAGTGAAAGGAAGAAGACACATCTTTCAATGAAGACCCCCACCTCCACCCTCAAGATGAGAAAATACTGAACAGATCAATAACTACAGGAAATAACTTTTTTCTTTTTAATCCTACCTTTTTAAAAAAAGAGTGGGACAACTGGTTTTGTTTAGAATTTCATCTAAACTTTGAAGAACTGATAAGTCCTGTATGAAAGCTTCTGAACACTTAGGAAGTTCATAGAATATAGAGAGTAAACTAGACAAGGATATGTGTGCATGATGAAGAGGGGCTCCTTTCCACCACAGAAGTGGTTTTAAAGAACAACACATCATGATCAATCAGTTTTTATTTCAGAATTAAAAGAATGGCTTAATTTGGGGGAAGACCCTTGTAGACAGAGTACAACAGACTACAAAGCCCATTCAACACTATCCTCTCTTGAAGTAGTACCCGATTTTATAGAGAGAAAGGCAGGATAAGGTCTGTATATAATACAGTCAAGGTCTGTGTTTAGAGCAGTGGTTCTCAACCAAGAACATTTTTGCCCCTCAGGAGACATTTGTCAATGTCTGGGGACATATCTGATTTTCTTGACAGGATGACTGCAACTGGCATCCTGTGAGTAGAGGCCAGAGATGCTGTCTGAACATCCTACAATTGACAGCTGTGTGACAAATAATTAAGCAGGCCAGAGTATCAATGGTGGCGAGGTTGAAAAAGCCTGGCTTAGAGAAAAGGAAACATGCAACTACCAATAAGATTTCAGGTTCGGTGTTCTCTTCACTGGGTTATAAGCTGCAATTTCTACCACTGAATCAAAACATTGTTTCTTTGGGAAAATGTGTTTTGCATTGCAAATAAACAACTGTAAAACTTACCTAAACACAACACCAAACTGAAGAGTCATGGCTAAGAGAAAGGACAGCTGAGTCTACAGGGGTTCTTTCTCCCAACTTGAACTACTAAAAAGAAGAGTTAATACATTCCTTCCACTACCAGGGGATGGTCATCAGGTTTAAGTGCAATCCACAGAAACATTAAGACTATCTTTCTGTGTGACTTTAACATTCCTCTGGCTCCAAAACACACTGAAAAATTGGGTTTATTGTCCCAGGAAATTTTATAATAGACTAGTGGGTTTTAAATCCTGTTTATTTACACAGTTTATAGAATTTATATATCAGGGAGGGAAAAAAACAGACTTGACACAAACAGGTTTTTTTTTATCTCTCTGAAACTATCTCCAGAAGAATACTACTTTCTAAAAAAAAAAAAAAAAAAAAGGAAGGAGACATAAATATGCAACTTTTACTTTCCCCAAGTTAAATCTCATGACCTATTTTTCCTAACTTGTTTTCTACTTTTTAATTACAACCAATGAGGGGAGAAAAGGACACCTAATAAGTCACGTTGTGTCAAATATAAAAGCTCATCCATCAATCTCTGGCTATGTTTAAGACAAGCAATGTAAATATTTCCACTCTCCCCTGCAGTGAAGTTCAACAAATCATAAAACTAAATCAGTAAACAGTTTTCCACAATCACAACAAAAGAGCCTCAAAAAAAAAAAAAAGACCACAAAAACAAATTCTGGGTTCTCGTGCAGCTGAAGCGCTTGACTTTCAAAATTCATGGGGCATAAAAAGCATCAGTGTGTGTGGAGGGCTGTGTGTAGGATGAGTAGGTGGGGGTATAATAGGAACGAACAGTATTTCAGTTCTTTAGCAGATTTAATTATTTCATCCCAGCCTCCCACTAGTATTTCTGAGGATATGCAAATCTGTCCAGAATGCCCCTCTTCAGCCTCCTCCTCCTGCCTCATTGCACTCCATTTCCTGGTCCTCTGAAGGCATCTTAGTAGGGCACTGGTACTCTGTTTTCTTTCATTTGTCCTGCATTTAGACCATCCCTGATGAGAGCTCCATTATTTCCTACAGAGTAGTTTTATGAGTCTTTTCATCTTTTGAAACTACAATTATTACTATATAAAAGCACTGTTTCAAGTCAAATACAAATTATTATATGCTAAAATAAGTTTCTGACTCAAATGGGGGGAAAAATGACTTAATAGAATGGTAAGATTTTCTTTCAAATGATTCTTTTGTTATTTCATAATTATATATAAAAAAATTCCCACTCCTGAACACATATAGACACTAGTTTTAAGGTAAGATTTTAGTAGTTATTTTCCACAAATATGGAAATTATTACATTTTTTACTTAATAATTTATTTTTATGGTGTGCTCAAAAGTTCTAAAAAGCTTATGAACTAGTTCTAATTATTCTGTAGCATGCAAATTTAACTAATATAAAACTAATTTAATGTAATTTACTTTATTTTCCCCTCAGAATTATAACTACAAGTGATTAGCAGTGAGGATTTCTTATATTTTACAATATATGTACAATAAAAATCTTGGAATTATAAAATATTAAATACCTAAATATGAAATCACAAGCATCAAGAAATACGGTTAGTTTATATTAAAATATCATTCAATATTTCCAGTCATTTTCTGAAACAACTCAAATTAAAAGGCTGCTGTACAGTGCACCGCAGAGGTACAAATTAATACCACAGTTCACCTCAGGTTCATCACACCAAAACTTTCCTTTCATGCATTCAACAAGTATGTAAGAGCCTTATATATACCCACAGGTAGCAGTAGCTGAATATTCAGAGGTGACCACACAGAGATGGGCCAATACACATATTTCAGTCTGGTATTAAATAAGTAAACAAATAAATAAGTGTATTAATTACAGATTATGATAGATGTGACTGAAGACAAACAAATTCTGCTATAAGGGAATATTACAGAACATGGAAAAGAGACAAAGGCAAAATAAGGGGTACTGTAAGGTTTGAGTTGTATAAGAAAACTGTTTAATCCATGGGACAGAGCTGTAAGAGGTAAGTCAACTACTGAGGTGGATACATGGAGGTTTCTAGAAAGGCCAGAAGAAGAGTAGGGGCAGAGGTGATTGGAGAGAGGGAAATAGGAAAGTAACTATTCATAGCAGAATCTGAGAACGAGGACAACAGGTGTTATGACATCACTAGTGGAGCCGTTATTATTTATTATCCTTTCCCTCCCCTTTCTTCCTCACACCCATCTATTCACTAGATGTTCTGTGATGCACAAGCAGTAGTCATGCATTATCATGTACCAAAGGTCACAAACATCAATACCATGGAGTTCAGGCAGTAAGGAAAATTGACAAAGCTAGGCATAATGACATGCTGTGAAAGGTGGGGGCTGGGTTGTGGAGAATTCACAGTGGGAATTCAGAGAGCAGGCAGTAACTGCCCCTGCACTCTCACTGACTGTGGCCACATGGAGATGCAGGCCCTCTTGTGCCAAACATTAGAGTTATTTTTAAGATATGCTAGAAATCAGTTTTTGTTCACAAAATGCATCTGAGATAATGGGAAAATTGTACAAGGATTATGCTGTTTATACTAAAGTAATTTCAAAGTAACTTAATACATATACAATAATATGATTTTATTTTAATAATTCTACTGAAATAAAATCTCTGACGATAGGATGCCATGAATAAATCTTCAACATTTGCTAGTCTCCCATCTTAACAGCAGAAATTCTGGCTTAGAGCCTTTGGCAAGTATTAGAATCCCACTAGAAGTTAATTACATTGTTTTGTTTTCATTATAATGATTGCTATGCTACCTTCTCTTAGTCATGTAATAATAATATAGAGTTACCATTTAAAATAAGCTAAATAAAAATTAGTATATAGCAAACCAATAGTAGAGAGATGTCATGTAAATATTTATGGAAATTATTCTACTCTAATTTATGGGTATTCCCAATTGTCCCAGGCCCCCTAAACCCCACTTTGCACAATTTCAAGATATAGCAGTTCACCATTGACTATGGAGGACTGCTATTGTTTAAAAAAAAAAAAAAAAAAAGCTCATAATTTTCCACAACTAATCAATCCTATCTCAAAGTATCACCCAAGAACCCAAGCAAAGCCGAAACATAAAAATCCATCCTTATCCAACCCTGATTCCTTCACAACACAAACCTGGCAATTTAGACTTCTATCATGTTTGTGTTTACCAAATTTTAGAAAAAAAGTATGGAGGAGCAGAAATTTTACACATATCTGGGATAACATGAAGAAAAACTGAAATTCCCTATGCTAACAGAGCTATGAAATTGTGAACTTTTTTCCCTTTACTCTCATCTCCAAAGTTCCTATAATGTTGTTATAAGTTTCTTATACTCCAAAAATGTGTTCAGGAAAAAGAGACCCAACATAGGAAAAGAATGCAGCAGCATATTAGCCTGATGCAGAAACCAAATATCTAAGACCAAAATAGCAATGACTCACTTTGCAAGAGGCTTCTGCAAACCATCTCAAAGAATTCCACTAGGAATTCCCACTCAGAGACATCTAAGATCCTTAATTCTTCCCTGCGATACCCCCACTTTCCCTCCAATAATTTAAACCCACATAAGCTCAGTGGCCTTTACATTTCTGTCCACCCAGATGTCCTACCTCTCTACCTCTGCTTCTCCCAAGCAGGCTTCTCAGTGCACATCCCTGCATGGTTGGGTATTGGTGTCTCTTGAGATCCAAGACAAGTCATCATTGTGTGTCCCCCATCCCAGACCCAGAGTTCAGCACACAGGGAACTCAACAGAAGTAGGCCTTGAAGCTAATTAAACATTTTTTAAAGTACATTTAATGTTAACACAATAGCCACCATTTACTTAAGTATTCTGCATACACAACACCAGTTAATGGTGACTTCAGCATACTAAGGTATTTATCACTATCCTGGGATAGTGAGGAAACAAAACAGGGAGAGGTTAAGTGGCACCTGACCTCAATTCCTCAGTAGGTGGTGTAGTCCAGATTGAAACTCCCATCTCAAGTAAAAGTGACTTTCTTCTGCATTTCCACTTTCACAGTTTCCCCACTTCAGCAGACATGCCAAGCCATTGTTATCAAATTCTCTGATAATAACACTATAACTCAACATTTGTACCAAAAAGGAAAAGTGAACAGAAATAAACAGAAAAGATTGTAGTTGCTTGCTTCAGCTATGACATCAGCAGGTTTATCAGTCCCAAATTCTGAAGAGCCTTTACATAATTTTTTATTTCTTGAAAACACAGATATATCAAATTCCATAATAAGATCTGCTTTAAAAGGAAGGAAGGAAGGAAGGAAGGAAGGAAGGAAGGAAGGAAGGAAGGAAGGAAGGAAGGAAGGAAGGAAGGAAGGAAGGAAATTTATACTAGGAACATTTTGTCTTCTTTCCCCTAAATTCTTGGGTTCAGGTCAGTCCACTCCAATAGAATAAAGGCAAAAGTTTGCAAGAAACAGAGAAAAACAGGTGCAGATTCACAGACCACAGGTACTTCCAACATTTTTCTTGTTATTGACAATAGGTGATACAGCTGAGTGGAGCAGCTGGGCCCACCTCTTTGTGACGCAGTTTAAAATGGGACTTCGCCATGGTGGGCAGGGTCTGACAGAAAGACCACATGAGAAGGGATGGGAAGTATGAAAAGGGTGAGTGTGGCCAGCAAGAACCAGGATGGTTGGACACTCTAGAACAGCGGGCCAGGGGTGACCGGATGTTGCCCAAAGCAGCCTGGTGAGAAGAGTGGCTGGCAGAAGCTGGTGTGGCCCAGGGCCCCAGAATGGTGTGCTGGAGGTGGTCAGGAACCATGGTGTGGCCAGGCATGCAGAGCTCCAGCTGAAATAGTCCAGAGGGGCAACTGCCCAGGTGGGCAGCATTGTGGCCAGATGCTGGGGAATAGCAGGCCTAGAAAAGAAAGGCGCATGGCAGTGGAGTGAGAGGCAGCACAGAAAACAAGAGGAAAGACAAAAAACGCATGTTATGTTTGAAAGCTGGTACCTGGAGAAAGCCAGGGATTCATGTAAGTTGATCCTATATCAGTATTTGCAGGAAAAGTCTGAAGAACTTTGGTAAACCTGAGGAGCTCAGAAAGCTTGAGAGAAGAGCAAAAGGAAGACTTGGAAAACTTGGAGCTTAAAACTTGGACTTGTGTCTGTTGAAAGACTGGATTTTGTGGGCTGCCTGCCTCAGATTTGGAGGGGCGAAAAGGCACCATATTGGACATGTGCTTTTTTGGAACTTTGAACTCAATGGTGGATGGAGTAAGATAACCGCCCACTTGTGGCCTTAATGACTTTTGGTTCCCTTGTTAGTAAATCATGTTTAAATTGCTTTGTGACTCTTGCAACTGGTACATAGATAGGAAGAACCTGGGGGCAAAAGCCAAATTTTAAAAGTGCCATTTATCTTTCCATTGGAACGCTGGCTTAAAGAGGCGTCTGCCTTATTAACACCCAATATCATTATTAAGGGGGCTGGGGGGATGTCATAGAAATATATTTAAGAGGGAAATTAATTTTTAAGCCCCCCAAATAATTATAATGAGAATTATATGACTTAAACAGTATTTACTTTGGTAAATAATGTATTTATTATTATTGTATGCTTTTCAGAATTTTCTATATGTCATACAAATAAAAAATACTGCTTTATATAATTATGGTGGAAATGTTATAACATTTAAAAAAACCATGGATGTCTTTTCATACTTAACTGAACCTGAACATAAGCCAACAGTTACATTACCAGAAATTAATTTTAAAATAACCACAGCAGGCCGGGTATGGTGGCGCATGCCTGTAAGAGGCAGCCTAGGAAGCCATGTCTGAGGCCAGGGATCGCAGTTCGAGGCCTGCGGGGGCACACAGCGAGACCTAGTTCCAAAAAAATATAGCTGGGCATGGTGGTGTGCACAATACCGGCTACCTGGGAAGCAGAGGTTGGGGAATGCTTGAGTCTGTGGTACCCCGGGCATCGTGAGCCTGCGGTTCCACGGGCAAAAATAGCAAGACCTAGTCTCAAAAAAAAAAAAAAAAAAAAAAATGGAAAAGGACATTCATAGGGAATAAATCTAGAGTTTAGTGAATATTAATGTGCTAATACTGAAATCTTGGTTCTAACAAATAAACCCTAGTGATATAGAAGATTAACAAGTGTTATAAGATTAACACCACTTACAATTCACCATATGTAAGAAAAATATCTCTATATGCAAAAATAAATTTAAAAATATATATACTACAAGCAACAGAAACTTAGCTTAAGCAAAACAGTATGGTTTCAGGAGACGTGCATGTGTGTTAGGCTAGATCATTATATAATTCTATGTGTATAGTATGTATGTAATGCATATTAAAATAAATACATTTGCATACACACATGCACACAGAAGAAAGTATGTGTAAACACAGGGACAGGTTTCCCACTCATACCTTATCACTGCTCATATTCCAAGCAGAAGTCACTGACCACATGGCACATTATCATATTTGAAGGGTTCAGACAGGAAGAAACGCATTATTTAATTTCATTCTCACAACAGCCTACGGAGTAGATGTTATCAATCCATTTTACAGAGAAAGAATCAGAGTTCTCTTGTGATAATACGGATGAGCCTAAAAGGAATCATGTTACCAGAATAAGTCAGAAAGATAAAGAGAAATATTGGATGACCTCACCTATATGCGGGTATAAAGGGAAAACAAACAAACAGAAGGACAAGGGAAATTTAAAACTAACATTAGCAAAACAAAAGCATAGAGCAAGAGAGAGGGAAAGGGGTAAAATCAGGGGAGGGATGGGCACAAGAGATAAAGATTATGGTTCATGGGTGATAAGGTAGTGGGAGAACATCGGGGTAGACAATGATGTAAAAAAAAATGTGTGTGTGCAATCAATTTTTTAAAAAAAATTTTTAAAGTGCCTATAAAAATTGATCCTCAATAAGCATTTGTTGAAATAATGAAAAAAAAATGAGTTTCTGCCTAAACAACCAAAATGTAATAAATTTTCAGTCAGTGCTAAGAGTCAGTGGCAGAAGCACCAGAACTAGAACCTTAGTTTCCTGGCATTATAGTCCCAGCTCCACCAACCAGAACATGGTGCTCCTTCGAAGAGCAAAACAAAACAAAACAAAAAAGAAGGCTTCTCTATTGTGCACGTACAAGGAGCTGCCAAAACATCACTGTCTCATTGTTCTGCCCATTCTTCACTAGAGCAGTCACAATTATGTGATCATGCCTGGTTCTTTTCCTGTAACAAAAGCCAGAGGAGAAAGAATTCCATATCCCTACAACTTTTCATTATGAAGAACTACAGATTCACTTTTCAAATGTTTCATTCAGAGACTGGTAGAAAAAAGCAGTCAAATGTCTGGAAGTTTGATGGCGTTCTCTGATCTCTATTAGTGAAATGTGCCAAATGCTGTCATATGAAATTTTACCTTATCTGTGCAGGCAATTGTGGTTACCCAGAACAAGAAGAAAAATTTGACTAACGAGAGCAATTCTGGCCAGGACACTCTAATAGTATTCTCAACACAAAAACTGAATGAGGTTGAGGGTTATAATCACATGTGAAACCACACTATAAGGAATGAATGTTCCGGCCCATAATTAATCTGCAACATGTAAGACAAAAGAATGTTCTAAAGAAAAATCATCCTATTAAGTACTTAAGCAGCTGTTATCTGTGGATTCCCAATGCAATCCCAGGAGCAAACAGGAATTAGTTTTCCTCTTTATGAGTACTGGAAGCCAGACATGATGACCTAACTCCAACCATGCAGATGAAAAGCTCACCATTTGAGCACAGTGGGAACAATTGGAAAGTATTTGATTCTAAAGAACAATGATAACCAATTACCTGATCCATTCACATTGGAACTGTCACAGGAGATAACAAATTCTCTTATTTTGTTATTGTATTCTTGGATGTCTTTCTCTTAACTAATACACTTATTAAGAACTGAGTGCAAATAATTCTGCAAACCAAATCCCTTTTTCCAATTTGCCTTGATTGACCCATACAATAACAGCCTATATTGTATTTTGTATGTTTGTTTAATTTTTAGTTAGATGTCAACATTTAAAAAATGAATGACTTCACACAAAACAATCCAAGATTCATTACAAAAAGGAAAAGATTAGAAGATGTGGCAGCAAAGAAATTTGACATGTGGCAACAGTTGGCAGGAATGGAGTAGATTATTGGTGTGTGCTACTCAGATCCCTAAAACTTCCCACCATTACAACAGGACTACTTTACTTTATTTTCCTATTCTCAAATTCTAGTATTTGACTTTGGAACGTCTCATTAAATAAATTTGTGGATATTACAAAATTCTGGTATTCATATTGCTATTAATTTTAGCCCAGGACAGAAATATGTTAAAATATTTTCTGTCAAGCTTTTCTCCACAAAGTTCTGCCTATTAACTGCAATGTGCCACACAGACAATCATCACTACAGAGTCCAAACCACCACATCCTTTCTCATCTGCATTATAGCAATAGCCTACTTGGCTCCCTAGGCTTCCATCTTGACCACCAGTTCATTTAAGACATTAAAACTCAATTCATCTTTCTAAAATACAAACTTAATTCCTTCCTTCCTTTCCAATGGTTTCACATTTATCTTTGGATAAGTCCTAAACCCTTCAACATGGTTTGTAGAGCTTTCTTATATTATAGTGAGATAATAAAACCTGTATTATTGACATAGAATGTATATTAATTTGTAAACAAGAGACAACTAGTTAATGGTTCAAGTTCACTAGTTAAGACCACTCCATTAACCTTGCAAAAAGTCCCCCTGGTGTTCATCCTCCAGAAGTTGCTGCACCAAATCCTGATTGTTCTATTGGAGGGAAGTAAACCACCTCCCATCTTGTTTGTGTCATTGTGATTTATGACCTCTTTGTTGTAGCACCTTAAATTTAACTCCAGCACTATTCCCAGGGGCTTTCAGTTCTCTAGGTAGACCATATTCCCCCTTACCCTGACTTCTCTGCAAATGTTCTGGAACTCTCACAACTCTTAACTTTCATATAACCAACTTTCACTTCAGGTCTCACCTCCTCTGGAAGATTACCCCTAAGGTTAACACTGCCTTCCATTCCCCTTGATATGCATTGCAATATAGGGCTTCCTTCTGACTTTTAGCTATCACTTTAAGCATCAATGGTTCATTAATTAACATAAGGGATGCCAGAAATAGTTTTTCATTAGTGAAATGAGTAATCAAGATTAAAAAAAAAAAAAAAAAAAAGCCTGGGTTCCAGAATAACCTTATGCAGAGTTGCCTATCCACCTTGGGTTGTCAACCAATTCAGACAATTTCATTAGAGAAAATAAATTTGTCTTGTCTGAGCTATTGTAATCTGGGGTGACTATATTACAGTATAAATGCTATATTCCATGCTTTTCAAGTCTGTGAAGAGATCATGTTCTTTCTCGCCTGAGTTTTTGCACATGCGTTTCCTATGTCTGGAATATCCTACCGCCTCCTAATATTAATCACAGTAACCATCAGCCTCCAAATCACAGCTGAAAATCATCTTTGAGAAGCGTTCTCTAACTTTGAGGGTTCATTCAAGTCAAAGGAAGATCCTGCAGCCCTTTGATCATCCCTTCAATACTGCCCTTTGTTCTGTAGTAACCCCTTTAGACATATTAGAAGCTTCTTGCAGGCAGGACTCACTTCTCACTATTCACCACAGTATTGGCAGGACCTAGCTCTTTGACACCTAATAGTACAATGCAGGGCACACGCCCACCCCATCTTGGCTACAGTGGGACCTGCAGAGTTTTTCCCAGTTACCGTGCTATAATTTAGACATATCTCCATATTTTATTTTACTTACAATAATACTGAGGAAAGAGGGAAGGAAGAAAACAAAGAGGAAGAAATGAAGAAGGGGAAGATGAAGGAGAAATTAGTTTGGCATAGTTTTCAACAGCTTAATGAACCCTCCTCCTGTCAGAAAACTCCCTAAAACGTTTTGAGAAAAAACATTCAAAATATTTAGAGTTTGTGGAAGTGACACAAATATAGATTTTTTAGTTATAATTTTTTCAGGTTTATAGCATATTGTTCATCTGGTGTGAGACAGACCTCTTTGTCCTCTCGCTATTTGCTTGCATTACATAGTACTTCATTTGCAAATTAACGAAGGATGGTCAAGACAGAGGCTAGTATGTTTTAATTCTTCTTGAAATCCTGGGGTTGGATAGCTGATATAATGTGAAAATATTCAATTTTGAGGTTACTTTATGCTCTTCAGTGAATCTGTAATAAATACCCCTAGTTGGTTGGAAACTAGCAAACAATGATACTTCGTTTCATAGTAATTAATATCTACCATTGGCATGGAATGTTCTAGAGCCCCTTCCATACATGAAGGAGCCTCAACTACCACAGATGAGACTTGCCCTTTAAATTATTTTGAATCATAGCAGGCAAGAAAAAATTGTTGTCTTTTTACCTTTCCTTAGTTGTATCTCACTTCTATCCTCTGGTTTCCCCTTCGATCTGCAATCTGTAGGATGGAAAAGCTCCTTTTCCTTTATCTCAGCAAAATCATCTGTATCCTTGTCCATGGGACCAAATCAGAAATACACCAATGAAATCTCACCCTTGGTATTCCATTACCAATATGTATAATTAGGCTCTGTTACTATCACCTTAAACCTTAGTCACTGTAGGCTGACTATTGTGGCCCAGTTTACCTCACTGTAAATCAGGAGGAGGTCAATGCTAGATCCTAGAATCTAATCAAATGCCTAAGATTAAAGTTTTGCGGTCTCCTTCATTCTTGCTTTGTGAAAAGAACAAGAAGCTAAATTTTGCTTGGGGCTAAAACATAACAC
Source organism: Uropsilus gracilis (assembly GCA_004024945.1). Lineage (NCBI taxonomy): Eukaryota > Metazoa > Chordata > Mammalia > Eulipotyphla > Talpidae > Uropsilus > Uropsilus gracilis. The sequence continues at coordinate 36,574 of PVHY01006252.1, forward strand.
TAGCTTGTGGAAAATGATTATTGTACATAATTTATATCTTCATTGCCTTGAACTAACTGAACCCAGGACATCTGCTTCTTTGACATTATTTATAACCTATCTGATGGACTGAGGATTTGATTTGTTGTTTTTCTTTTCTTTTCTTTTTTAACTGCTCCCTGATTTACTGCTGCACACTACTTCCAGAATCCTGATTTCATTTGCTTTTACTGGTAATAGGAGTCTGCTAAAAGTTTCCAGTTTTGTGCCCTAAACTATATGAGATCAGACAATTGGAAAGTAGTTTATATACGAATTTTAATGTCCAACTATTCATAGTCTCATTTGCAGATGTATTTCCTAACCACAGGAAAGGTTCAGTCTGGCTGTCAATGAATCTAGAGCATGTACCTGGCCCGCCACCCTTGTGTGACAAAGTATTTTTACTTCGTTTTGTTCTTAAATTATGCAGCTTGTCCCTGACACATGTGCTAAATCACTCATATATCAGCATTCATAAACAGGAATAAATTATTAGTAGCAACACCTCAGTTCAGTGAGTGTGAAAAACACTGGCGCGGGGCAGGAAGGTGGTCTTATTTTTCTCCTTTTTAAGTAATATATACCTAAGTGTCATAGGTGAATTTATACAGCCTTAGGAATAAAAACAGGGTTTGAAATGACAACTAACTCCTCCTTTATTCTTCCATGCCTCACTCTACCTCCCATAAATAAGCAGAAGAGAGGCTGCATATTCTAGTGAATGTAGGCCAGCTGCTGTGACGCAGGAGGGAGATTTGGGGCTCTGAGATATAAATTTTACAAAGAGCTAAAAGTAGCTCCCAAGAACCTGCTTAACACAACAGCCTGCCTCAGCCTCAGACAGCATTTTGAATGCCAATCTCCACTGTGAAACAAGAAGGTACTCCTTTTGCCTCCTCTGGTGGCTTCACTTGACAGGACAGAGCTGACAAGAATAAACAGGGTGCTTTTTGTCTTTTTCTTTCCTTACTTTGAGGTAAGGGCAAACCACTGTATTACAAGCCTGAGGTACCATAATAAAATCCTATTTCAACTGCCATATCACTCCCCACCCACATCTAAATAGAGAAATTGTTGAAATGGCAAACACTTAGAAAACAGCTGACTCTCCAAGTAACACTGCCTCCTTAGCATCCTAATGCACACGAAAAAATGACAAGAAAACAAATTGTCAATATAACCCAAAAAAGAAAAGAAAACCCACTCTTTTCACTTGCTAAAAAAAAAAAAAACTAGCCCTAAAAAATCATATGTAAAGCTTCATCGCTTTTATTTCGCTAGGCACTGACATAAGAAGGAAAATAGATTTCACAGCTTGTGAAAAATCAGTGCTACTTTCAAAAAAATGAAGTTTTTCTTCAAATGAAGAAACTCAAAACCAAGATCGTTATGAAAATAAAAGTGGGTTCATCTTTACCAGCACTGTGAGAAATTCAGAATGTTTATCATGCTGATTTTGTCATTAGCCACACGCTGCTTCCAACATAACACACTGATTCCAAATATGTCAATGTTTAGAAAGTTTATACTGATCTATATAAAATTTACCTGCCACAGGCAGTTTGCGTGAGTTTGGCATAATGTCTTCCAAGGCTTAGGGAAAGACAAAAGTGATCTGGTAGGAAAATAAGACAATTTAATTAGAAACCCAAACACACTGCATTTTGAGCCTGCATGGGAGAAAACTCCATCAAATCCCTTATGCTCTTAACACATACTTTTCTAGGACTAGCATCTGTCAAGCCTAAATGTATACATAATAACCCTGGCTAGTCTTTCCTTCCCCATCTAACTCATCTCCAGGTACTACCAATAATCTGGAAATGTGAGATGGTATGAGTTAAAAAGTTAGAGAAAGCAGAAACAACTCAGATGATGAGACCTCAAGAACAAATTACCACAAATTATTTTATATTCCTCTCACTTTTGTCCACAATGTCTAAAATTGTTCAATTCATTATGGTGCACTGTCTCAGAGATCATTCAATTAGAGTTTGGGCTCTAATTAAACAAGCATTACTTGTTTAAAAACAAAACCCAACTATCTCCAATAAAGTAGGAAGAATTTGATCTGATTACTTTCTACTCCAGCACGTGCAGGAAAATGGATGGTTGGGACTTAATACTTTGAAAGCACATTGGAATAATCCAGAAAGGTAAATGGACCCTTAGGAAATATGTGTCAGGTTAAAAATTCAACATCTACTATTCTAAATGGAAGACTGGATATGGAGGATGTAGTGCAAAAGTCAGTCATTGACAGACCTTGTAGAAGAGTAACCAGAATGACTCAGTATGAGAACATCCGGTTGCTATGAAATGTATATGAACCCTCTGACTGTCCAATTTTGAGTTCACTTGTTTTCCTGATATACCTAGGTGTGAGTCTTGTCACTTGGAAATGTGACAGTTGAAGCAGTTTTCTAGTAGGAGGCTAATGGAGGTACCACAGGGCCACATGAGAGAGCTACTAGAAAGATTAGAGTTGTCGGCATTTGCCTCCTGGAGTCTGTGCTTACAGCCAATAAATCTTAAAATCTGGCATGCTTGTGCTTGAAACTACTGCCTAAGTACATCTCTCCTCTCACCCCAATCAAATCCCAGAATTAGTACCTACTGATAAGCAGAAAAGCAGTAAAAAAATAAAATAAAATCGTAAATTAGTGGAGCCTGTCATTTGGTATTTAGACCCCATTCTAAGTCTTGCCTCCAGCTTGATGGGAAATGGGAGATGATACATCTCAAAAATTTACATGGCATATGATCTCAGGAGGCACATAATCCAATTTTCTGAACTAGTGACTAAGAGCTACAGGATGAATTATAACACCACTTTTAACCTTCCAAATGGCCACTTTGCTACATGACTAAACTGGATATTGATCCAAGTTAGAAGGCCACTGCAAATCACTGGGTCTTTGATGGCTATATCATTGGTGGTATTTGGCAGCGGTAGCTCCCTTAAATGTATGAGGAACACATACCACTGACATCTAATAGTTTGATCACCTAACTACAAAGATGGAGGTCAGGAAAGGTGGACCTAGTAAGGAAAGAGCAAACGCCAACTAATTTCTGTTCAATTTTGCCTAAACTTATCCCCGTCCTACGAAAAAGGAATAAAACTATTCTTCCTTCTTCTTCCATATCATAGGCCTCGTTCTTCCAGAAACAATTCAGTTAGCATATAAGGTGAATTCGTTCTTCTGGAAGAGTCCAAACACCTTCATGTCCTAATAGAGCTTTCAAGAACATGTGCTCCTAGACATAAACAAAAATAAAAGGCTATTGGGAAAACTTGGAATTGAAGAATGTGCTGTGTCTATATGAGGACAGAATGATGGGAAGATTGAAAAGCTCTGGATGGAAGGAAATAGATCCCTGAGGAGTTCAAACATCCAGCTTAGAGACAGCCAGCTAGATCCAAATGTTCATAATTCAATTGAAGTTGAGACTCAGAGGGTGGCAGAGCTCTTGGGCCTGCCAAGAAGACCAGAGAGAGCACAGATGACTATAATTATGAAAAGATTTCTCATAAAACTGGGGACAGCGTGAACCAGGCAGAGAATAAACCAGGCAGAAGTGTGGCTAGACAGCACAGAGCTGTCAAAAGAGACTATCAGAACATAAACTGTTTCTCTCTTTGACAGTGACTGTTCCATGTCCTCCCCAGTTGCTCTACAAAGTAATTTGGCCCAAGTGTACCTTGGCTGTTTGTGATAAAAACAAACAAGGGAGATGAGAAAGAAACCTGTGTTTGTCAAATTTCAAAGCATCTATGAACGCTTGGGGAGCTTGTTTAAATTTAAGGATTCCAAGACCCTCTCCAAAAGTTTCTGATGTAGGCAATTCTAGATCACATTTCAGCAAACATAGAACAGACTGTAAAATAAAGGGGAAAGGTGAGGCTTACTAGTCAGCAAAGAACTCCAGATTTATTCTGATAATGTAAAAAGTATCCACATGTTCAGCAATCCTCCAGAAGGCTACTGCAAAATTCCTCTGGATGGCTTACCTTACATTTATGGGAAAGTCTAGGCTCCAACTTATTTGTCAATAAGGACACCAGCTCGAGCTTAACCAGTCACAAATTCAGTCAGCACCCTCCAAGCCCTGATGCAAGTATTTAGAAGAAAATGGCTCATCTTTTTGAAACTGTGAGTCTATAGAACTAACCAGAGACATCACAAGTCTGAAACTTCAGAGTATCACATACTCTGAAACTCTCCTTTTCCTTAATCTTCCCCCTTGCTGTCTTTGTTTTTCATGTGAAGGACAGTCCTGGTGATATGGGAGAGAACAGGGGTCATCCTGAGGCTGCTAATCAAAGTTTAGAAACTTGCCCAGGAATCAGCCACTGCTGCATTCATCAGCCACTGTCATGGCAGTTTCCTTGGAGCAGAAATATTTACTCTTTGAAGGTAGAAGCAAAATCCCTGAACAAAGAAATCAAGTCCTTCCAATAGTGAAAAGTGGGAGTCTGATAGGATGGCGTCTATTCAACTTTTTTAGTCCTAAAAGCAAGGAGCTATTGCCTAAATGGCATAGCATGATGGCCACGACAGGTGACAGAAATCCAGAAGTATCCCAGAGTTGTAAACTGAGACTAAAACTGGAGTGTTAGTGAAACTGTAAGTTCTTGTCTGAGGAGCTCAACTGCTGTAGGATCCTGGGTGAACTGCTTACTTCTGAAGCTCATTAATGTGAAAAGTAGAGACAAAATTCCCTCTCATCCTCCTCATGAGCTGGAAAGCTTAAATGACAAAAACATGTTTTCTGTAAATGCTAGTCAATAATCATGCACTTATCACCATTATTCATTTAAGTCTTTATGTTATTTATGTTATTCATTTAAGTCTTCCCAGAATTGAAGAACTCAGAATTTGCTCTAGTCATTAAATGACCTGTTTATTAATTTTCAAACTTTACTATGCAAAAGAAATGAATTGTCAATAAAAGTAACCAGTAATTAGGATACAAGTATAAGGCAGGAGACTGATTTGTAACTAAGGAATTCAGATTTCAAATACCATATATTACCATATATTTTTTGAAACAGCAAATTAAACTATGAGTAAATGTAGAATTTTTAATCCTTACATTTTCTCCAAGGAATGGTCATACAAAGAAATGACTGGTCATCCTAATATGGAACAGAGAATGTGAGTATCAGGTACACAAATCAATAACTTGAAATTTAGCACTGTGTCAAGAGACCCTAGGCAAAACTATCCTCGGCTCCTCTGTCCCCTTCCATCACCAGAACCTTGCTATTAAAAGCTCTCTTCCTGATCTCCTCTAACTCAGTCTTCACCTAACCAGCCACTCCAAAGGGCCAATGCTCTTCATTCCCTCCGTTCATTCACTCTGTTCCCTCCACTGAGTGATGCTTTGTCTTCCAGTGCTGTACTGGGAGCCTATCCTCCAGGCTTCCCACCAGCTGAGCTGGATGTCCCCAAAGGTCAGACTCCTTTATGCCAGTTCTACTAGTTATTGCAATTATGCCATTTCATTAAATATTATGTAAACCACAGAGATTTGACAGCAAAAAGAGTGGTCATCTATGGAAACCAAATCAAATTCTTTAGAAAGATTTACTACAAGCAAGTAACTGAAATTAAGAATGGATAAAGGATTAGGGGAAAACATAAAATTCTTGGGGAATTCTCCACTCAGCTTGCTCCACAGTTGTTAAGTCCTCTCTCTAGTGAAGAAATGGGTTTGGAGAGCATGGTGAGGTATCGCCACCTGTGGCTTATGCAAAAAATCCACAAGGAAGAAATTCACTAAGCAGATGCAGACTCAAAGAGAAGATGTCAGTTTTATAGCAAAAGATCAGTCAATGTGTGTAAAGATTCCTTTAACCATCTTTTTTTGACTGTTTGCTTTAACTCATTCTTTATGTTTAAAGATCCTGAAAAAACAAACATCTACCCTTCTCCTCTTTTCATTACAAAAAGACAAGTTTCAGAAGCCATGGTAAGATTCTGTTTAAAACAAGCTCCTTTAAAAACCTGAGAACCTTTTGAGAAAAATGTCCAACATCTTCATTAATATGCAAGAACTGCCTTAATAAAATAATAGTAAGAAAAGAGAGCATTTATGATTTGCAAATATATATAGAAACAGCGGGTCAAACTGAAAAGAAATGGAATAAAACACAGACAAAAACAAAAACTACAGCAGAAACAAGTTCGCAATAAGAGAGAATGAACAAGAAAAACACACAAAACTAAAACCACACTGGACATAAGCATGCTGAAGCTGACAGGGAAAAAACAGAATCGATGAAATGAAAAATATATCAGTGAAATGAGAACATGCAGCAGCTAAAACTTGTATTTTGAAAACATATCTGCTAACATGAGACTCTGTCCATATGTGATTTTCTAGATATTTTATTTTATTCATGTTTTGAAAAAATAGTAAATGCACATTGTACACCATTTAAGGACAAAGGTGAGCAAATACTGAAAAGTAAGTCTCCCTCACATTGGCTTCCCTCAATCACCCATCACTCTCCACAGAGGTACCCACTGATACTCATTTGTATACATATAAGAATATATAGACAAAAAATGTATTTATAAATAACAATATAGCTTCAAGCATCCAAAGATGGATGCTTGATATACCTGATAGACCTAATATATAAAACAGGGTCTCAAATTGGTGATGCACACACATAGAGAAAAGTGACAACACAAAATTTGTCAAATATTAGCTATTGCTATCACTAGAAGGTGGCATTTAGAAATTTTTCTTCTTTGTGCCTTTTCATATTTTCTAGATTCTAGTAATCAAATGTGGTTATAGTCAAAAAATACTTCAGATATTTATCATTAAGTTAAATACAAATTTACAAGTGAAAAGTGCTATCTATCAAAATGCAAATAAACATAATGTATTTATACATCAAACATTCAAGACACACTGAGAAAACTGACCCAAAGATAAAGCTGAAAGTATTTTAATATTCTTTTTATGTATATGGAAAGGGATATAAAAGACATTATATATTCAATATAAAATGTTCTACATAGATGTAAACTATTAGTATATTGCTGACAGCAGAAGTGTTAGAAAAAACTGTGTTTCATCAAACTCAGTGATGTTAGAAATTGTTCTTTCAAGAAGGATGTAAGTTGGTAATGAAGTTTCTACAAAGCCTCAGGCAGGCCTTCTCATGGCACATAGTCAACTAACTATCTATCGGGCAACCTGTGCTCAAGATTTCAGATCAATTCCAGGCAAATGGGATCCAAAAACGAAGAAAAAGTTACTGCATCAAGCAGTTTTCAAACTAAGCATGCAAGAAATGAGGGTCAGCAAGATAAGAAAGAGAGGAGCTTTCCTCAGAAGAACTGGCACAGCTCCACACAGAGAAAGACCAGAGCACAGCCTAGCTCCTCACCCAAAACCCAACAGAGAAGCCCTAGAGGATGGCGGGCATCTAGCCTGCACCCCACAGGGTCAACTGCCCTACTTGAGCTGGCCTTCATCCCTGAGTCTCACAGGACCTTGAAAGGACAGAGATGTTTACCATCTAGCTAGGCGGGAGTGATTAGTGAGGTCACATCTGACCTTAAACTGAAAAACAGGAATCCTTCACAATTAAAGGCAGAAACAAGGAAATGTCAGTACCCTTGCTTCCTCTCCCACCTCAGCATCATCCCTCCCCTCTGCCCTAACCACTCCAGCTGATGGACCCAAAGAAAATCTCAACTCACTGTTGCAAAATCATCTCATCATTCCATTGGTACTATCTCTGGGAAATATACTCTATCCAAAGTCATATTTGCTCAGCATAAAATAGGAACGGGAAAAATAATGGTGTTAGTTCTCAAAGAGCAAGACAACTCAGAGGTCTCTAGAGAGTATTTATATTAAATATAGGCTGGCTAGATGACAGGTTTGATCTGTTGTGGCAATTGGCATCTTCCTGTTGCCATGGCCTATTTAAAAACTGGCATAGTGTATACACACACGATGTGGTCATCAGTGCGGGAAGTGTAAAGGAAAAAATAGGGGTAAACAGCAAGGAATGGGAGACCTACACCAGCTCTCCTACCTCAGAATTGGTTGCCCAAGTTCAGACTTTGTATCTCAGCATGGGAGGCTTTTAGAACCTAATTAGTTACCATATTCAGAAGAGATCCTCCCTCAGGGGTAAGTTCACCTTATTGTAACTCCTAATATTTACTTGTGTGCAATTTTAGGTGGTGTAAACAAAATATACCCAGAAGGTCAATGTACTGATTTACAGGGGAAACTAGTCAAGGATTCTGGAAACACTCAAGACCTTTATTCCTGTAGGTACATCACACTGACATCAAATAACAGAACTACAGAGGGAAACTGCCATTTATGCCTAACTTGATTTATTCTTCCTTATTCTAATTACAAAATTTTACTTCTGAAAATCACTCACCCTCCATTAAAAAAACCTATGGGGTAGATAGCTAGGTGGGCTCACATCCCACCTCTGGCTCGTTCCACAACTAAAATTGCCCCAGTAATCGGTGGGATTTCTGAATTGTAATAAATGATATGCAGAGAACCATCTCAGGGAGAAAGAAAGCAATGATTAAAAATGAACCCAACAGCTAAGCAGAATGAAGAGATGGAGGGAAACACATCCTGAAGCCACGTCTGAAACTAGAATACCCCTCGAACGAATCATTTCTGAGCAACAATGAAATCTTTTCTATGCTTTAACTACTCTGATATAGAATTCTATTTCCTGCAAACAAAAAGAAGGCCTGCAAACAAAATGAAACACATGAGTTTTGACAGTAAAAATAAAACAGAACTAAAGAGTTTATAATATAATTTGAATTATTTAATCAGCATTAATGTAAAGTAGCTTAACTCATTGTATCTATACCATGAAGGCCAGTGCTGCCTCTTGGACATCCGTTACTCATCAACCCCAGATCAATCCCACTGTACCAACACAATCTCTCTCCAACTATGCTCATGACAAGTATGTAGTCACTCTGTCTCTGACACATTTAACTCTCACAGGGCAACTGTATAACCCTTGTTACCAAGTTCTTAAGGGGAAGCATCATTGAATGGATCCCAAGTACTGAGAGTAGTCGGCAACCACTTAATAGATTCAATTCTATGTCATCCAAAGAACTCATACATCTTCCAGATTAAATGGTATAAAATCCTTCCAGTGAATTCTAGCATCAAAATATCATGATTGTAATAAAATGACATATTCAACGGCTTCCAACTACTAGAATATTTCAATGATATCTTCAATTAAGGCGAACACATTGCTCTTACACTGATGATAGTGTATTCTTTAAACCCATGCTATTTTGATTGCCAGTTGTCTATGCTCACAGCTATAACATATTCAGAACAAGACAAAGTTGTGCATCCTCACATCTTAACTCTTATTATTGCTGCCTTTTATGCAAATAAAGGCTGTGCACTGCTACTCTTCTTTCTCCTTTCAAGGATACATCCTATTGGTAGATTATTTGAGGGCCTCCCCCACTGTCACTTCCCATCTCCTTATCCTAATTAACTCATGACATAGAGAGAAGCAAACACTTGTCTTCTCCTCAAGCTGTTGTCATCATCTATTTACCTGTCCCCCCCAGCAGACTCAGCTCTTTGGATGACTGGATGACTAGTCTAGCACAATGTCTGGCGGATGCTCTATAAACATTAGTTGAGGGAATTTAATTAACTAATCCTGTCAGAATTACCAGAATACCTGATTTATGACCTTTATGTCACTTTTCAGTTTCAAGCACTGAGGTGAGTACTGGGGAAGTCTTAGAAATTTGATGCTTGCCTTTCCTTCAAGAATAAAAGGTCTAGAGATAGTTTTGTGTACAAGTTTTCAACTCAGCAAAGGGTAACCTGCAACTTTGGCTATGAAAACCTGGGACAGAGACTAGTGACTGACTGAACAGTGTCAGCTCTCAATTGGACATGAGAAAGGTCAATGACCTTCAGGTAGCCAATCAGAAGAACTCAGTTCCAGGAGGAATAGAGTATACTGACCAGTGATTAAGCAACTCATTAGGATTCTTTTGCAGGGTAATAGAATGCAACTCATACAGAAAAGCTATCATATAGCAGAAGGGCAGGAGACTATCAAGAGGATATTAAAAACTCAGGAATAATCAAAAGCTGTAAGAACTCTGAAGGAGAAGGAAGTGTGAAAGACTGCAGAGAAAGAAGAAGATAAAGCAAGAAATTGTATAAGTATCAGAAAATTACTACAGCTCCCGTCCGTTATGTGGTTTGAAATTTCCTTTACAACAGAACATCAAGGGTCAATCAAAGGGGCAATAGTGAGGCAGCCACTATCAGTTTCTTAGATATTTCTACTTCTAATAAGGAGTGAAAATCTGTCAGTTATCAAAATGGGCCTCAGAAATGGGCTTTTATTGTCGTTCTGCGAGACCAAGTCTTATGAATTGACTAGCAATACTTCAGTGCCAATCTGCCATTCCATGAAAGGATATAACCTAGTACATTTACCAGACTGGACTCAGAAATAGGACCCCAGGATGGACTCAAGCAGTTTACTTGAAAGGTTTGAACTGTCTCATAACGACTACTACCTTTCAACACTGTCACATCACCTCTAGTCAATCTTGACCAAAGAAAGGAACATCTAGAAAGGTAGAAACAGACTTTATTAAGAAAATGTTTTTTAGGTAAATTTTCATGTTCTCTTACAAATAAACAGTTGTTTTTAAATCTGATGTTTTTAAGTCTTTTGTGGGAGACCTTGAACCCTCATACATCCCTATTGGATTTGCTACTCATTGAGAAGACAGATTCACATGGTATTAAAAGTTATGAAGGAAAGTGGCTGGAACAAGAGCCATATTTATGCCTTATAGATAGTAGCCCAGAATTAAAAGTCCCAGAGGTACAGTCCCAGAGACTGTATTGGATTACACCATGGCCTGGTGTGAAGGAAGAGAGAGCAATGGAGAACTCACCCTTTCCCCACATCTAGATTTTGTGACATGATCAAGCCTGCTTCAAAGGCAGCAAGAGAGTTAGTCCAAGGGTTAACTAAGTGGTATTATACCAGAACCCACCATTTGGGGGTCTTCTTCCCTGAGGAAGCTTGAGGGAGTTCTGTTCTTCAATGCATGGACAAGTTTGATATAGAACTGCAACTCCCTGTTTAAATAACAATAAGATATTCACTATGAAGTCACTCCTTGAAAGAGAAAGATGTTTACAAAAAGAGATGAACATATCAGTGCTGTGAGGGATAATTAGATAACTACTGAACAAAAACTGGATGACCTGAGAATAAACCACATCCTTGTTCTCAGCCTTCTTCAGTCACTTTAATCAGAGATTCCTGAATAACAAGGGGAAAACAGTTGTGTCTGCTCTACTTTGAAAAACCCAAGAACAGGACACTGTAAAAAGTAAAGCCAATGATTAAAAGCTAAAGTAAAATCTTTATCAACCTTCCAAAGTACACGACTTTGTTAGGGCTGCCAGAACAAATAGTGGTAGCTTAAAGAACAGAAATTGATTGTCACACAATTTTGGAAGCAGAAAGTTCAGTCACAATGTCAGCTGACTTAATTCCTTCTAGGACTGCCTGCTTGGCTTATCGATGGCCATCTTCTTAAGTCTGTTTTAGCTCCATGCCTCTATTACTTCTAAGCTTCTAAGCAGAACTTTCCACTTTTTATAAGGATATCAGTTATATGGATGAGTCATTTATTTTATTATTTTTTAATTGCTTACACACAGTTTTTTCCACATCATTGTATACCCTCAAGATTCTCCCACCCACATCATCAGTGGTCTTAGTCTCTTGTGATCATCATGGTTGGGGACAAGCTGATCATTTATTTTAACTTGTTGCCTCTGTAGAGAACCTGCCTCCTAATACAGTGATGTGTGAGGCATGGAGGAGGGAGGAGGGGTCAGGATTTAACACAGGAATTTTGGAGGGACACAGTTTAACCCATAACAATACAGAAGCTCTTTAACTCAAAATTGGTATATTGACTGGTAATGATTATACCCTGCTTGAGAGCTTCTCTTTGGAGAATGGGACACAGAAATGCATAAGAAATGAATAAGTATTGGAATAAGTAATTATTTAAAGTGAGCATCTGTATCATATTCCCACCTTCCCCCAGTCAATATCACTATCATTACTCTTGGGAAAATGACTGTCTTCCTTTCCTTCACACCTTTGTCATTTCTGACTATATCCCTGAACAATATAATTTGCTCTTACCTATTTTTAACAGCATGTGAGCAGAATTATACTGGAATATATCATTTGGGGTCTTCTATCCTCTGACGTATTTGTAAGATTTATCCATGCATTTACATTTTTAATAGTCCTAGTCCCAGCTTTGATGATCAAAAAAAAATTTCCTCTAATATTTACCATTCTTATTTTTTATTAACAGTCCCATATCCTTCAATGTCTTTATCAACATCATATTTAGACAGAGAAACAACTCTTATTAAAACTTACTGTGATAGCTTTTTTCTAACAAAAAAAATATACTTTTTGGTTAAAGTTTCCAGCTAGGCAGACAGATTATATATGAGCAATTTTCTGCAGTGCTTTCTCCACAGACATTTTCCTAGAAAAGTTGCCACAAGAAATGACACTCATAGCAAGGTATATTTATCAATCAACCTGATATGTTTCAGGCAATGCTCTAATATTCTGGGTTGAACTGACAGGCCAATTCTCACAAAGTCTTGAAACAACCATATAAAGGGTAAAACCACCAGGTAAAAATAGAGAGCATGACTCAGTGTTTTGAGGGGACAGTCATTTGTCAGGATCCAGCTGACATATTTCACTGACTAGCACAGGACCTTAAAAGAAATGTGACAACAGAACTTTCAGGCAGCTCACCTTGGACACTCATCCAGTTCTTCTAGAGTTTTGAACGTCTGGAAAAAATTTGTTTCTTTGTTAATTCCACTTGAAATTAGGTTAGCTGAACAGTCTCAGTACTCTGACTTTGCCTATCACCTGGTTGTCTGAACTGTATTTCAGTCTGCATTTTCAGGCTAGAATGTGAACTGAGGGTGGTTAACATACCTACTGTTTAATGCCCTGACCATTTGGAAGTATACCTCCTTCATCTGGTAGCCTATGCTTAGATCTAATTCCTATTTACAAGTATCCATCTAGACTTAATTTCCCGGTTCTTATAATCAGTTTTACTTTCTGCTTTCTGGTTTTTTATGATTTTCTGTTCGAGCAGTAATGCCACCTCCCCTACAAAGTGAATCACAATTGAAAGTTCTGTCATGCCAGATATATTTCTATGAAACAGAAATGACTACTTTGTGATTGCCTCTATTGCCTTGAAAATGTTTTGTAGAAACCATCTTCTGGCAATAAAATTTGTTGTACAACATCATTCTTAATGGCAAAGCAAATACCATTAAAAGAATGTACTATAATTTTTTAGGCATCTATTTAACTAGTCCTTTGGAAGAGAGGTGTGTGTTTGATCAATGAGAACACTGAACACTTAACTTTTGCTTTGGTAATTTGTTATAGCTCAAGATCAATTACTGTCAATTTTAACAAGATGCTAAAGAAATCTTAGTTACACCAAAGAAGACTAATGACTAAAAGAAATTTCTAGTAAGATCAATAAAGATCTTTAAATATTTCATTCTTTACTGCAGGCATAGAGGCAAGACAGTGCTAAACGTTCAAGCCTGCAATTAGGATAAGACATATCTTCTTGCCTCCATAAAAACTCCATTGTGTCCCAGGGTAACTACAAAATCAAATGAAATCTAAATGTTCTCACATCTCCATCACAACAAATCAGGTAAATAGTTCTAAAGGCCAAGACAAAAAGAAGTCAAATAAGTACAATTCCTTAGGGACCAATAGCATAAAGTTCTCAGAATCAAAACAACAAAGAAACACACCCACTTCATTTCATTAGAAACACAACAATTTACAGTTAATGACTAGGGCAGGAAGTTAAGTAAACAGAGATAATAATTAGATACCATGTTTTACAACATTTACATGAAACCTTTAAAAGACAAAAAATGTCAAGTTATTGTTAAAATGTGACAGACTATATAAAACAGTTATTTGAATCATTCCACTCTAGGAATGTAAAGATGAATATTTGAAGACACCACTTCACATAAGTTGGCTTTCATTTACTGCTAAACTCCATTCCAGATGATATATTCAGAACACATAAATATTTGACTTTAACATGCTTCTTTGTATATGAGTAATTTTCCCCCACACTATATAAAGATTTGCATCTATGGAATACTATCTGATTTCATGTCATCTAAATATAGTATCTGATAATTGTTTAAATAGTAAACAGAATTGTAAATTTCTTTTAAACTTAGAAAATTTATTTAGGAAAGAATTAATACAAATTGAAAACTACACTACATTTTAAGGAAACATAACTTTATTTAGCCATGCATTCTTTTCATAAACATCTACAATCTGATTTACAGTTCCAGATCTTGCCCAAAACTATCCACAGTCATCATACCAAAGCAAAACAAGAGAATACTGGCTATGCCTTAGAGATGCTTGCGTGACCAGATGCTTCTATGTTCCAGGTTATTACAATTTTATTCATGTTCACTTCCTTGATTTCCTTTACAGTTCTATATCCCAGGTATAGATTCTTGAACAGGGGAATATGATTTTCCCTGGTTTTTGAGGGAAAACTCCAAATTACTTAAATTACTTCTCATTCTTGAGATTCCCTTTCTCTCATTTCCTACTGTTCACTATCACTCATTCTCGGCATTCTCTACCCTCCAGCTTTCAAGACAATACACCATCTGAAACACTTCTTACACAAGATATTGCCTTTATTTGAGCCTCCTTTTCAAACACTAATCTAATATGAGCATCTAATATGAGATGTGCACAGAATCAGGTCCAAAAGATAAAGAAGGAACAAGGCATGTCCTATTCTTAAAGACAGAGGCTCAGAAAACTAATATTTGAGTCCCAAAGTGAGAATTATAATGTATGACCGAGTTGACAAGAAAATTCCAGGGAGAGTGATCTAAGATGTAGATCAGGCTTGAAAGTTCATGATCAAAGATGGAAGATTAAGCAATTTTTGAAGGGTGTGATGCTGACCAACCTCGTTTCTACCATATACATTTATAGTACCAAAGGTAACCTTCTGGCCTTTCATTGGCCAGAAATGTTTCCAGACTTTCCCTAGGCAACTCTCAGGTTCACTTTCAATAAAACTATTTCTGACTTTCCCTGCTTCCTTCAAAATTTCCAGACAGCCTCTATCTGTCTCACTCACAGAAAATGACCTAACCTCCAACTGCAGAGAAAACAAATACAGTCCACTAGCCAGAAAGTCTTACTATTGAGATATACAGCACAAAGTACAGAGGAAGCTTTAAAAAGTTATTTTAAATGCTCAACATCACTAGCAATCAGGGAAATGCAAATCAAAACCACAATGAGATACCACCTTACACCAGTAAGAATGGCCCACATTAAAAAAAAAAAAAAAAAAAAAAAAAAAAAAAAAAAAAAAAAAAAAAAAGCAACAAGTGCTGGCATGGATGTGGAAAGGAACACACTTACACTGCTGGTAAGAATGGAATGTAAACTGGTCCAGCCACTATGGAAAGCAGTGTGGAGGGCCCTCAAACTAATGAAAACAAAACTACGATTTGACTCAGCAATTGCTCTTCTGGGAATCTACCCAAAGGACACCTCAAAACTTATACAGAGGAATACCTGTACCTGGATGTTTATTGCAGCACTATTTATAATTGCAAGGACATGGAAATAATTCAAATGTCCCAAAACAGATAAACGGATGAAAAAGATGTGGTATATATACACAATAGAACATTACTCATCAATTAAAAATGACAAATTTGATGCATATGAGATAACATGGATGGACCTAGAAGGAATCATTTTAGCAGAAACAAGTCAGAATGAAAAAGACAGAATTCAAGTGGTTTCACTAATGTATGGGACACAGGAAAAAACAAACAAAAGACCAGGAGGAAAATTCAAAACAAGCGAACAACCAAACTGAAGTATACAACTGGGGGGGTGGGAGGGGAATGTGCGGGAGCGGTCAGGGAGGTGAAGTGGTGGGTGAACCCCAGGGAATATAAAGACGTGAAATATATATAGATATATATTTTTTTTTAATCACACAAAAAAGTTACTTTATTTTCCCCTAGAACACCATCTCTATCATAGTCACTTTGAAAGCTAAGAAAAGTTCTTACTTTTTTCTGCTTCTCTTGAGTTCCTGAAGTGTCTCAACTCCTCATCAGGAGACCCAGGCTCCCTGTCATCGTGTCTTGCATCATTCTTTGCCTGTGTTCCCCACCATTTGGTTCCACAGGTCCTTTTCACAGGCATTTATGTTTTACTATAACTGCTTCCTAGTAATCAAATTCAGGCAAGTTAGAGGCTAACAACTGTACCTTGCAAATCATGACAAAATGCATTCCACTTGCAACATAGTCCAGAAATACCATTTTGTTCAAATTCTGTTCAACAGTATGGGTGACATGCAGTAAATTTACATGCCTGGAAGAAGAGATGTAATCCATTCAATCAAAGGTGTAAGTTAACAAAAGACAAAAAATATATTAATCTACAACTCTCCTAGAACTTTAATTTACTGTGACTCTCATGTTGATTCATCTATCCATTCAGCAAATTTATGTGCGAAACATTAGTCATATGTCAGGTATTATACTGGCTCTAGATATATCATAAATAAATCAGAATAAAATGGATATGCCCACTGCTTTAAACTATTGAGACAATCAACAAACAAGTAAATAGAGCATCACAAATGGTAATAGTTATTTGCATTACAACACTGCAACAAAATTATACTCCCAGGCATTACCCAATTGCCATCAGGCTCCTTAGCAGAATGAAGCAGTGACCAAGGAAAGATGGAAGAAAATTGCACCAAATTGTTGGTCTCGGGGACATCTGCATTTAAACTCTTATTTGCAAAACAACGGTCTAGAAAAGTCTTTAGACTGATGACTCACTAGACCAAAGGGGACTTGTAGAGCTTTATAGTCAATCAAATTGGTACTCACATACGACATGAGCCTTTAACCAAAACACCGTTAACTCAAGTCATTGACAATATCCAAGCCACACGTCTTAGAACACTTACAAAAGTGTCATTTCCACATAACCAATAAAATCTCTTCAATCAGTGACATTCACTTGAATGACTCACCCCCAAGATCTTGCAGATGTCTCAAAGGATATACATATTTTTCTTTTAAAAAAGGATTTTGAAAATACTACAACTGTAAACAAGCAGTATCCAATTTACATTCATTGGCTCATTGTACCTCAATGACCTCTTCATGATACTTGAAACTGGAAAAATGGTTCCATAGTTCATCAAAAACTAGAGAAACATTTAAGCCTCACTGGGAGCCCTGAGCACTGGATCAAAGAAGGAGACAGGCAATCAGGCTAATTGTATTCACTTATCCCTCCACATCACCAGAGCAAACAACTCCCTCATACTGCTTTGTAAGGTATTGAAAACGCTTATGCCAGTATTTCTGGCATCATTACCACTTTAATTCCCACCAACTATACTTCCCAGCATACTGTGGATCCACAAATGTGAAGTCAATCTGAGAAGTTAACACAGTAGAATAGCAGGAGGCTCTGTGGTAAACAAAGCTGCTGCCTTAAAATTACTTGTTTGCAGATAATCCAGGAATTAACTCACCCTTAGATAAAGATAACAAGTAAAAGAAGTCACAAAATTGCTGCTTTGGACAACAGACCCACAAACAATATAAACCACAGTAACAGTGCACACTACTCAGTCCTCTTGCCTTAAGGGTGAAAGGGAATTATAAAACCTATAAGGGAAACCCAGAATACAGACAAAATAAGGATAAACATGGCTGCTATCAGTGATGAATATATTCCCCTCAAATGAACTAAGGGGAAAAAAATCAATATGAGCACTACCAAAGCATCCTGTTGCACTAAAGATAAAAGAAATACATAAAAGTTTATTAAATGTAAGGATACACTTTAGATCAATGGGTAAAGGATGAGATAATGTAAAATTTTTGTATATCAATTATATAAAATATAATCATCGTTTTATGATAAGCTTAGAAACCATGATTAACTACATGGAAAGAAAATCATAGGTGGCAAAAAAAAAAATTTTTTTTCAAAAGAATTAAAGAGCCAAATCTTTTTCAATGGAAAGAAATTCTTATGTCATCTACAATAAACATACTCTTTAGAACCTATCATTGCTTCCATTACTCTTACAATAAAAGATCAACATCCATAGCGGGACCCACAAGTCCATACATGCTCAGACTTCAAAATTCTTCCCCAGTCATAATTTTGATATAATCATGCCTTATCTTGATCTCTGTGCTTCAGACACAAATAGTGGCTTCTGTTGGGGCCTGAAAATCCCTCCACCACCTTTCTACTGTGAATCTTCTTCTAGGTTTTTATTCATGGTCCATTTCCTGAAGAGAGGCATCCTGGGTCTCCCTGAACAGGTGATTACCCTCACTGGATGTTTTTATATTGCCATTTATCTCTCCTCCATGACACTTAACACAGTTTTAAGATTATTTGTGAAAATTCTAAAGAAATTAAAATCTATTTTCTATGAGTCTGAAGCTCCAAAAGGGTCAGTATTGTTCCTTTTTTGTATCACAAGTGATGTAGCAATACCATAAGAGATGTTCAATAAATAACTATGGAATTAAAATGTTAATAGAGAAGTGAACTAAAACATAGATGATGGTAAATCACAGAGTGAAGATTAATGCCATAATGTAACATAGAGGTACAAATCATAAAGGAAAAGATTGATAAATATGAACAAAAAATAAAGGAAATCTATCAAAAGCATCGTAAACAAACTTAAAAGTCAAGTTGAAAGTTGGGGGAAAGATGTGCAATGCTCCAATGAAGAGTTTTTCTCAAAAACAATTCCAAAATACGCTAATACAAAGACAAGCAGTTTCTAGACATCATTTCTAAACATTAAAAAGTTCAGTATTTTTTAATAAAAATGATATTTTATATACCAAACTGATAGTGTTCAGTGCTAAAAGGCATCAATGACAAATTTCATATAAATTTGGGAATACACATTTGTAGAACATTGCCGAGGACAGTTTTTGCAACATGTACAAAAATGACTATGACCTTTGATCCAGAAATTCCTCTTCCCAGAAAAAAAAATTTGCTGGAGAGTTATTTATAAACAATAAAAGACTACAACAATAAATTCCACTGCACATCTATTAGAATATCAAAAGTCTAGAACAATGATAATACCAAATGGTGAAGAGGAGATAGACCAACAAGAACTCTCATTCATTATTAGTGGGAAAGTAAAATTTTACAGTCATTTTGGAAGACAGTTTAGTAGTTTCTTACATGGTAAACATACCTAAATTATATGACCCAGCAGTTCTTGGCATTTATCAAAATAAGATGGGAATTTATATTCACACAAAAATACACACCTGGCTGTTTATAGCAACTTTATCAATAACTGCTAAAACCTGGAAGCAACCATGATGTCCTTCAGTAGGGGAATGAATAAACTGTGGTACGTGCAGACAATGAATAGTACTCAGCACTAGAAAGAAATGAGCTGCCATGCCAAGGAAAGTCATAGAGGAAACTTAAGTGCCTATTATTACATGAAAGAACCCAATCTGAGAAGGCTATATATGGCTATATACAACTACATGACATGTGCTAAAGAAAAAACTACTGAGATATTTAAAAGATCTGATTGTTAAGGTGAGGGGGAAAAGAGATGAATAGGCAGTGACAGAATTTTTAGAGCAATGAAGAGCTCTGTATGATATAATGATGGATATATGTCACTATATATTTGTCCACATCCACTAAATATACCAGATCAAGAGTGACCCCTTAGGTAAACTGTGGATTTTGAGTGACTATGAAGTAGATATATAGGTTCACCCTTGGTAAAAATACGCTGCTCTGGTGAATGACATTAATAATGGAGGTAGCTATGCTATATGGGACTATATGGGAAATCTCTATATTTCTTCTCAATTTTATTGTAAAATAAAACTGCTCTTTTAAAAAATGTTTAAATGATAGACTACATACAATACAAATAATCTAACAATAGGGGCAACACATTTTAGGACACATAAAATAAAGGGACAATAAGATCATGTGATAAAAGACTTCAATAACATTAAAATTTTACTAATAAGCAAAAAAAAAAATTTAGGTTTCAAACCAGTATAATTTTGGTCTATTTATGTATAACCTATATAGGGAAACAGAAAGAAGATGGAAAATATACCAAAATATTAACATCAGTTACCATTATTAGGTGGAGAATTTTTGGTGTTTTTGTTTCATTTTACATATTCCACAATGAACATTTTTGTAACAAAAATTGAAACTGATAACAAAAATTATACCAAATAACACAATTATAAAATGTGTTTACTGGGTGCCAAGCACTATTCTAAGCATTTTATGTATAGTACCTCATTTTTCCTGTGAGTTAGGTAGTAATTCTATAAAGTAGATACTACTATTATCCCAAGATTACAGATGAAGAAATGTAATTTAAACAAGACAAAATATATCCTTCATATGGTAATTTTCTCAAATCTGATTAAGCTACTTTCTAAACAGCAACCACTTAAAGTTAAAAATCATCAAGGCACTACATCTGTATCTATATCAGAGTCTCTGAGTTTTGTCTTTTTTTTTTCTCCTTTATTTGGCTACCTATATTCCTCCTATATGGGAAACTATCTTGTATTTTTCTTTTTTTTTTTTTCCTGACTCATTTCACTGAGCATAATTCCTTCTAGTTCCATCCGTGTTGGGGCAACTATGGTAACAGTTCATGGGTGATGCAGTGGTGGGAATTTTATAGGGACAATACCTGAAGGGGGAAATCAAATGTACAAAAATGAACAACAATGTAAGAAAATAAAAAAGTTTAATAAAAAAGTAAAATAAGAGCCTCCCATGTTTGCTGTAAGCTCAGATTCAGAAAGAGGCTATAATCAAATACTGGATGTGATAACACTGATAAATCAGAAATTTTGTACCAAATTCCAAACGTGATAACACTGATAAATCAGAAATTTTGTACCAAATTCCAAACTAGGGGAAACCTCCAGCTTATATAAGCAGGGTAGTGACTTGGGTTCTATAGTTGTACACAGAACACTGCATCCTTTCTAAATGTAAAGAAATATTTCCTGTCCAGGGAATTTTATGAGCATGCTTTTTGAAGGCAAGGGTCAAAAAACCTCACAGAGAAGAATTCCATGTACTGCCACCATTTAAACACGATTGATTCATCAAAGCCTTTTTCACCACAAGCTAATGTCACCGTTTTACACATACACTCTTTTTCCCTGATTTTGAATATATGTTGGCATAGCCTCTGTGTAAAATGGAATAATCTCAGCTTTCTGGACATGTTATTCCTGCTGGTTATGATCCAAGTGATGAATCTGCCGAGGTGAAAGCACAGTGCCTGGTAAGGCAGAGGTCTGTCATGATGTCTCCAACAAAAAAAGATACTTTTCTGGGAGATATTCACTTGTTGATGGACAAAACTACCAGAAGCTATTTAAATCTCTATTTAGTTTATCTGGGGAAGACATGGGGGTAAAAAAAATAACTGGTAAGGAATTATCTAGCATACCAAGTGGACATAATAATGTATATTGATCACTTAATTGGTAGCTCCTCTTTAACAGGAATGGTATTTGGACCTTAATATATAATCTCATTGGGACCTCAAAAAAATCCTAGGAAGTACAAATTAATACTACTTTTACAATTATAGAGTTCAAAAACCAAAACTTAAATAACTGCCACTAGGTCAAAAAACCAGTAAGCAGGAGAGTTGGGATTCAAATCTGCATCCACCTAACTCCAAACCCAGTGCTCTTCTCACTACAGCTCCAACTCATCACACTGCAGTTCCCGATGATCTTCCACCTGAGTGAGACATGAGATAGTGGTTGTCTGACATCAGCTGTAGCAGCAACTATGTTAATCTATCAGAGTCACAGCCAAACTGTCCACGCTTCAGAAATACCTAAGGATGTGGAGGAGTCGCCTATAAGGAGAAGAGGCCCAAATACCTTTATAATCACCCCAGGTACAGAGAAAACATCTGGGAAGCTAGGAATACCTGATTAATACCAAACTGCCACCAATATTATTAAAGCTAGTGCTGGGCTAAGCTGAGTCATCAGCATTAATGTTTAGTTAATTGATTACTATTCACAGGAACATATAGAGTAAATACACACACCCCCAAACTTCCAAAGTCGTAGAACAAAAAGGTATATGCATCCTACTGTGGGTACGCACCTCAGCTGAGTTAGGATGCAAACAGCAGAGCAGAGCCTTTCCTCACAGAGCTTTGCCTACACAATGATGCAAGAGTTCAAAAAGTTATCCACCTGGTATCACAACAGAAAGAATATATAAAGCAGGAAATATGAGGAAAGGACTTTTAAAAGCATTTATATCCTTGATATTTGGGAAACATCTCTTAAAGTGTACCCAAGAGGGGAAGTGTGGGAAGGTCAATACTAAACAACTGTGTTAAGCCAAAAGCTTACAATATTTGAAATGCTTTCAGCAGAAAAGAATTTTTCTAAATTACATTATTATCTGCAAGTACTTCACAACATGAAGTACTTTATCCTCACCAGCTAATGTAAAGAGAGAGGTAGCTCACAAAAATAAACCCTCATGTTTCTTAAACCCAACTGGTAGATAAACCATTGGGAGATAGTTTCCAAATGGAGATTCTGATTCAATAAGCTGGAATTCAAAAGTCTCCGAGTCTACATTTCAAACAAGCAAAAGTTTCAGTCCCTACCACTTAGCTGAGAATCTTTAAGCACCTGTGCTCCCAAGAATGAAACTCTGGAGAAATTCTGTATTATTTGTTCATTTTTTTAGGTAATCTAAAAAAAATACAATGACAAGACATCTTTTGCAGAAATGACTGACATTTCCAGAAAATTCATTTAAGTCAGCTTTTTTCAAAACAGCGTCTACAAATATCTTTTTGGTGGGTCCTCGAGAACAATTTTCATATAATGACTTCTTGATCACAGCTTCACTTTATTCAGCAGCATAGCAGAAATCCAGTGGCAGAAAAAGAACTGACAAAGGTCAGGAGAAATGGTAGATTCTAAAAATCATAGTTTGGTTACCTGCCCAGCAAACCTCTGGGACAGAATGTTGTATAAGTCATTTGTGAAAACTTAGGGATAACAAAATGAGGCATTCACTAAAAAACAGCATGGCTTCACTAAGAGAGAGTTACGCCAAACACTTTATTTCCTTCTGATGGGCTTCAAAGAATGGTAGATTCTGACAATGCTCTAGACCACATACCTGGATTTCAGAAAGCATTTGAGTCTCTTAAAACAACCTTGAGGCCAAGAGAGAAATACAGCCCAAATAATATTGTGCTGATGATATCTACAGGTGGTTAGCCAGAATATCCAAATACAAAAAATTGATGGTTATTATCAGCTTAGTCAGCTCCTTCCGTGTCAAACTCCCCACCTCTAACCAAATTAGAACAATACCACACGCGATATGTACCAAAACTGAAATTCTCACACATACTTAAAGGTATATAGAAGTCTAGTCACTTTTTTTTGAGACTATTTTTATTTTTGCCTGTGGAACCGCAGGCTCACGTTTCCCATGGTACCACGGACTCAAGCAATCTCCAGTCTAAGCTTCCCAGGTAGCTGGGGTTACAGACGCACGCCACCACACCCAGCTATTTTTTTGGAACTAGGTCTCACTACATTGCCCCAAGGGGAACTCGAACCATGATCCCCGGTTCCGGCTGCAGCTTCCTAGACTGCTGCTTACAGGCACAAGCCACCGTGCCTGGCCTAGAAGTCTAGTCACTTCTATCAAGACTTTAGAAAAAGGATTTAATTTCAGTATATTTTAAAGCATACTAATAAAGCATCTATACTTATTGTTTATTAAATTGTTTTCAATTGCATTATCAGTGATTAATATTTAAAAAGAGGTTGAAAATTTAAAAAGGAGGTGAAAAGGGTGACAGAGAAACAGTAGAGGTTTTTCCAATTAAAATTTGGGAAATGAGTTTTTCCAATTAAAATTTGGGAAATAAAATTTTTCCCCCACCGCACCCTCATCTATTTATTTATTTAGCATTTATTAGGATACCTACCCCTCTTTCTGATGGCCCTCCAATCACTTAGAACCCTCTCTTTGTTATTTGTTAGGTCCATTAGTCTCTCTCTTTCCTGTGGCAGTGTGCTTTCTCTGGGTGAGGGACTGTGTTCTTGGGACACGGCACACCGTGCTGGTAAGTTTTCAGTCTTATCCTTGCTCTGGGTAATAAGCCAGTCTGTGCTTATTTGTGATCTATCAATGTTTTCCCATTGTTGGTTGTCTTTCCACTGGGTTCTCTGTTTTGCTGCTTCTTTGCTGTATAGCTCTGGCATCTGGTTTAGGGGGCTTTCCCCAGCCATTGTCAGTGAAGAAGTTTCTCTGTGGGTACAGGTATCTCTTAGATGACATCTTGGAAATGGGATTTTGGTTCATCCATTCCCATTGGGCACATAGGTGTGAATCCTTGACAGCTTCTCCATATAGCAGTTTTACCAGTTCCGCATGCACTAGTTCTCTAGACATTACATTTCTTGTGTCCTTCTCTGATATGTGGGTTGAATGTTTACCTGGTCCCTCACCCACTCTGAGAAAATGTTTGTATTATTTGTGCTTTTCCTTTTCTTCCTGAGGACTAACTGGGAGTGAGAGTGAAATAGAGGGGGCATCTACACCTCCCCACCCCCATCCCCACCCCACCCCTATCGTGGCATGTGGAGGTACCTCTCAGCGTGGGGACTGGCCCAGATAGCCATAGGGGCACTGCTTCAACCCCACCCTGGGATGAGGGTGTGGCTACCCATGTTATGACCCTCCCGGCATGCAGACAACTGTGCCACGCAATAATCCGCTAGTGGACAGAGGTGACGACTCCCACCTGGACCCCCTACTCAGGCTCACCAGTGGAGGGGTCCCTCCCAGGGTTCTGCGCGCCTGGGAAAGAGGTTCCCATGGCTGAGGTCCCTGGGTGTACAGGCAACCATACAGCTGCCTTCTGGTGGCAGGGTTCAGCAAGTACTATTTCTAAACTGTACAAGGAGAAGATATACATAGAATTACTTTCAATATTAAATATCCATGTTATTCTGTGTCTTTGGGACCACAGAGGGTTCCAGAAGGTAGCACTCAGAGGAGTTTTATTCTAAACCAGAAATCAGGAAAGGATGAGCTTTGAAAAATGCAGCAAAAACTGTTTTCTTGAGACATGAATAATCCTTAATAAATGAGTTAGGTAAATATCAGTAAACTACAAGAGTGAAGACCTTCCCATCAAACAACTGGTGATAAAAGCATGTTAGTGTAATTGTAGAAAATGGCCAGGATACCTTTAATTGATAGTAAAATATTATAACCTAACTTTAATCACTTTCAAATATTTATTTGTGAGATCAGGAAGTACTCAAAGACCATATATGTGCAAAGATTAGACAAGATGGCTTGAAGGGTCACCAGGCTTGGGAAAATTGATGCACTTAAAAGTACATTGATGGTACAGAATTAAAACACAATGAATTTTTAAAAAATCTACAAATCCACATTCATGGTTGAGTTGGGGGTGAGGGAAGTAATTTTTGCGGAATGCTATTAAATGAAAACACAATGATAGAATTAGACTATATTCCCTTGGTAACCTCATGTAACTGATTTCAGCAAGAATTACCTATAAAAATGCTCAAAAGCACTTGAGAAAAGATGATAAATAACAGAATATCCACATGATATCACGCATCATCCCACAAGTTACTTACTAATCCTAATAGAAAAAATGTTCTTGTATACGGGAAAGCTAGGGTGGCTACCACTTAACCAAGTAATTCCACTCCAAGGCCACCAGCAGCAGGATCATCAGATCTCATGTGCCCGAGGTGTGATGCAGTAACTGATATCACCTCAGCTGTCTTCATGCCAAAAATGTTCAACCTGAATCTAGAGAAAAAGCAGACAAATCCAGAATGTGGGACATTCGACAACTGGTCTAAACTCAAAGAATCAATGTGCTGAAACAAAACAAAAAGAGCCATGACAAGCAAGCCAATGTATGAAATTCTGTTGACTCTTTTACTCATTTTTTTTATATTGTGACATAATTTCAGCATAAAATGTACATGAGATATGATTGAATATGGGCTAATTTTCTTCAACAATAATGATAATATCAATAATACTGGGTGTGGCTGAAAGACATCATCGTTATCTCAGTCCTAAATATGGGATGTATTTAGGACTAACGTGTAGCGGTATCTGCAATTTATCATTTTTAAGTTTATAAAAATGCATATACATATGTAGAGAGAGGATTAAATGTGACAGGCATTTACAAATCATTGATAGAGAAGAAAAGTATATGAGTGCTGTGCGCCATTTGCAAACCAGAAGGGTTATTTTAGACGAGATAAGGAAAACCTCTTTCATTAACCATCCCTAGAAAACTTGGGACTGATTTACTAAAATGACCTTTTGAGATGCACTGGCGCAGCTGACTTTCTTAATCAGAGATAGCGACCACCTGTCTACACTCCCCCTTCCTCAATTACTTTTAGACTTTAGAATGTTAATTGTCTCTCAGGTTTGTTTGTCTTCTTTAGAATTCAACAGGCCCTCACCCTGTGTCCCTATAAATACCCCTTTCTTTTGTTAATAAAGTTGTCTCATGGTTCAAACTTCCATTTAAGCCCCCTCTTCCCCCACCCCCAGCTGTGGCTGGGCAATCTCTTCTCATCAATTCATTTCTCGTACCTTGCATCTGGCAGCCAACATATGAGTGCTTTCTCTTTTCAAGTTTTTTAAGGTTACTAATTTTTTTCAAAATTAGAGATTGAGGGAAAAAAGAAAAAACTTTTATTGAAGCAGTCATTAATTTTTTTCCCCTCTGCCTTATTTATTTCATCAAAGATTATGTTTTCAACAGCACATTTCCTGCTTAAAATTTTCTGCATAACGTTATTCTTGGACTTTGATAGCAATTATAGTCATGTCTAAATTATGCATTCAATATTCCAAATCTGTGAAAGCTTTATAAAAGCATATTTAAAGGGAAAGTAAAGAATCAAAATTTTAATGTTCAGGATAGTATAGTAGATAACTCATTAATAGCTGAATGTTAATTTCTGTTCCTGTATTTTCATTTGAGGCCAGGGAGTATTTACTCCAAGAGTTTCTTTAGAGATGTAAGGAAACAACCTCTGATAAAAATCAAAGCTGACCTGAGTTCTATGCTCCCTTCCCTAAGTTAACAACCAAGTTTTCCCTAGTTTGCTACCAAGCTGGTGACTACGTATCTCCATCTCAGTCCTAGTACATGTAAAGATCATGAGCACACCAAGAAAATAATCCAGCAGCAATTCCAGAGATCAAAAAGATAAGTACCAAAAGCTTAAATCATCAACTATAATTTAGATTAAATCAACAAAATTTAACCTAAATTGGAGAAATCTAATGTAAAATTGATGGTGAGAAAGTAACATATATTCTCTTCTATCATTTTGCCTAAGAAATACCAAATGAAAGAATTCTTAGAAATTCTACATTTAAAAAAAAGTTAACATATTCTTCACTGTTTATTCGTATGCTCTTCTCATTGAAGAAAGCAGGATATTAATATACATATAGATGTGAAGTTGAGCTCTCTCAACTTTAAAACACATTTTCATTGGAAACAGACTACCTTTAATCAACTCACACAATTTTGCAAAAATTAATGAAAATTCCTGAATACCTCGTCAAATTTCATCTTTACTTTTTAACCAAATTTTAGTTTCTGCTAAAAATTTCTTTCAAAAATGTTAGTGAATGATCCTTAACAACGGACAGTGTAAAATTAATAAAGGAAACCAAAACTCAAAATAAAGCTATATTTTTACTCAAAAGTAACAACTGGTTATGAAAGATTAGGGGTAACAATATTTTTTGAATTTAAATGCTTCTAACTACTGATGGCAAATAATACAGTGCACTCAGTTATGAAGCTACTAGACCAGGAAAAGTATGGATTAATTTCCCTACTTTCAAAGCCAAGGCATATGAAATATTAGTAAATTTTCTCTACTTTTGCATATGCTTAAAAACATCAACTAAGAACATTTTTATTCTTAAAGTTAGCAAAAGGTTTTATAGTTTATTTCCCCCAATCAAATATCCAAAAGTTTTTTAAAGAGGTATTTTAGAATTCTCACTTCTGCAGCAAATTCATATGCTAAGAATATCTTGCCAAATATATGAATTGCTTCCAGCGATGACCCATTTTAAGATTAAATCTAACTAAAATTTTTGCAAGGGAAATTAAACTACTCTATGGACTACTTACCTCAAAACGTATTTACATGTTATCTACATTAAAACCATTCTAAGAAATAGTGTGTGATGCTCCATTAATAATACTTTAAATATGCTAAAACAAAAAGTCTAGATGTTATGTTTGCATCCTATCTGTAGTCACCACATATTTAGTTCAGAATATTTTATTGCTTTCAATGGTATTATTTTCCTGAAGTAAAATAAACATTGCTTAAGATTTAAACAAATCTTAACTAAGAATTATAATGCTTCCAACAACCATTTACCGATGTTGTAAGAAATTTAAAAATGAATAAAAAAAAGAATTATAATGCTTTAACATTAAAAAAAAGGAGTAGGTATTATCCTTTGAAAATATCTTCATAGTTAAAAACTAACATTTACTGACTATATTTCATAAGTCAGAAAATAAATAATGCATTACCTAACCTCAAGACAACCTTCTAAGATAGAAAATATTAATATCACCATTTTAGAGAGGAGAAAACTAAGAATGAGAAAGTTAAGTTACTGTGTCAGTTTACTAGGTGTTGACCAAAATCTTTTTTCTCCTTGCTAGTAAAGAGTTTTAACTGAGCCATCCAGCCAAGGATATTTCAATCAGCCCTCAATTCAGTCCTGGTGTGATCTTAGACTCAATTTTTACGCATAGAAGGTAAGAGGAAGAAATACAGGCAACCTCCCTGGTCCTCTACTTCTCTCCCCTATTGTAGTTTGGAACACAATCATGGAACTGAGGCAGCTTCAAGCATACAGATGACAACAACCTCTTAAGGGACAGCAGAGAAATGAAATAAAAGAAACGATCAGTGCTCCAAGAACCTCTCCATCCTGGACTATCTATCACTTAAGAACAATAAAGAAATAAATTTAGCTCTTTATTATTTTAGGGAAGTATCCATTAGACCAATTTAGCTTATACCCAAACAATCACAACAGTCCTAAGTAGAGGCACTGGCTTAGCCACTGGATGCTAGGGGTAATAATAAAGATGTTGCCAAATGAAAATGGTCATAAACTGATAACTCTTGGCAAAATGACAGTAAAATAGTTGGGAAATTTCTCACTAGGAATAACCCATTAGGCAGACTGGAAAACGTACCTACAGAATCTATTATTCTAAAGTAATCTGATGGAAAGTACAGGAATTAGTTCTATAATTGTAAGTGTTCAAGCAGAATTACTTAACACTAATATGGGCTACTCACACAAAAAAAATCCTGGTACTACTAACATTCCCTGGAGAAAGTCAGCTGCTTTTTTATCTTATATAATAAAAATATCAGTAGTAAGATGCCTAGTA
This sequence comes from Uropsilus gracilis, assembly GCA_004024945.1. Taxonomy (NCBI): domain Eukaryota; kingdom Metazoa; phylum Chordata; class Mammalia; order Eulipotyphla; family Talpidae; genus Uropsilus; species Uropsilus gracilis. The sequence goes on from PVHY01006252.1 coordinate 66,420, forward strand.
ACTCTGTCTCTATTAATTTCACCTCTCCCTCAAAATGAATTAAAAATAAAGCATTAACAAAATCTTCTCACATATTGAAAATTGAGAAATAGAATAGCTTAAGTGTTAAAGCTGGGAGGAAAACAAAATTTTTAATCTTGTATACTACAGTTACCCTGAAAATATTTCATGTTAACATAACAAGAAATAAACAATAAAATATATCATCTCAAACATTTCCTTTATTAATGTTTTATTGTTTTAATTAAAGTTTTAATGTTTTGCAGATTTTGCTTGACTTATTTTCTCTCAGACAAATCATTTTTCAATGTCAAATTTATATTTGGAATTTATTAGACTTTTGTTCAAGGTCAAGATCTATATATGTGTTTATTTAAAAAACTGGGAAGTCATTATAGTCCTCAACACATATAAATAAGAAATAAAAAACACATGCAAATAAAAAGTTCTATAATGTGGTGTTATTTTTGTATTTCCATTACATGAAACTTTAGTTCCTAAAAGCATCTCAAACAGTGCTGCCAACTTAAAAATTCACAGTACTTAACTTTCACCCACCCCCATCTACTGCAAATAGAGACTAGAAATATGAATAAAAATAAGTGGAAAAAACAAAGAACCTTAAAAAAAAAAAACACACACTTGCTTAGAAAAAAAAATAAGACAAAATGTAGAAATAAAAACTTTATCTCAAATGTCACCTTCTCCTTGATAAACACCAAAACTTATCCAAGAAATGCCTTCTGTCTACTTTTTCTACATGATATTTTTTTATCCTTCTGAGGTATTAGACACTTGTATATTTTTCCCTTAGGAGATCTGTTGTATTATTTCTCTTCCTGCCATGCTGGAAGAACCTTGCATTACAAATAAGGAGACAAGGCCCTAATAACAGTCGCATTACTAAGTGACCCTATATGTCAGATGTACATATTGTATCAGTGGAGTTATCCCTCCTTTGAGAGGTCTCAAGATGTACAAAAGATGACAGTGGACACACTATTCTACCTTCTAGGTATGTGAACTTAAGAAAGTCATAAAACTTCCTTAGGACTCAATTTCTTCTTTTGTCACATAAAAATAACATCTTCTATAATTTGTGATTATCATGATAATAGGAGATATCATAAGTGAAGGCACATGGAAAAGTTCCATATATATCTAAGTTACTGTTACTAAGAACTCAAGAAAGAATCAAATGCATTTTAAGGAAGAGAAGCTGGTTTGTAATCCTTTGGCTTATTCTGCATGGTTGCGAAAGACCTAAATATTATTGCAAACATGGAAAGTCACTTAACTTTGTTAGGTCTTGTTTCCTTAACTGTAAAATAAAATGGATACACTATACGGTCCTTACCATGCTTTCTTACATTGGAAATATTATCATAATAATTTTACTTCATTTCCTCCTGCACTCTGAATTCATAAATCTCTCCACCTCTGTTACAGTAATATTCAGCTTGCAGACTTATTTGATTGGGCAATATAAATTGTATTTATATTTGAAAATTATTTGCCCTTTTTTATAATAAAATTTTACATAAAAATTCTGATTACTGATTTTTTCTTGAAAAACCAGCATACCTAACATTTTGGTCAATAATCTGATGGATGATGATAACAAGAAGGTACAAGCCTCCTAACTCTGACTCCCAATGTCGACTTCCCTAGGTGCCTTGTGTGAACTGAGCTCGGATATATGAAATAATTTGTCTTGATTTCCTCACCCTCTTCCTTGCCCAAACTTACTTTTTTTCAAATTTTATAGGAACCTAGGTTCTGTTTCTTTAGGCATTTCCTTCTAATGCCATAAGTTACTGAGTTTCTTCAGATACATATTTTAAGTCAGGTCATCAAGTCAAATATTGTTTCTCTTTTACATCTTTCTATTAATTTTACTTAGTAAAGACTGAAAATGAACCTTACTAGGACCAAATACCTCTGTCTGTGTTTGTTGCCCAGTCCTGAAAGGACCAGGTATAGTAACACCACTTCCTATGTTCTGTTGTCCAGACTAGGGGCCACACAACAGAGGCAGGTAGCACGTGCACTCTGTTTAGCCTGGTTTGTTCTAAAAACATGCTAATTATCAACATCTTACACTTAAGAAATGTTGGACAATTTTAGCTTCATTTGAAAAATCTGAAAATTTGGTCATCCTGGACCTAACTTCCCATGTTGCAACAACTAGGTGAGCTAAGTAGTGATATCAGCTTTTCCTTTGATTAAAAACACCTCTCCATGATCTTCATGACTCTACAAGGTTTCCAGACACATGTACAGCACATACAGCAGGTTTCATTGGCTCTGAGGGATGCGAGTTTGAGATGAATCTAAGATCAGAGGATAGGAAGCCCTTTCCAACCATAAAGGGAATGCCTCTTCCCTTATCTCTGCTTTTAGGTTATGTGGCTATCGTCCTCTATCTTTGCGAATCTCTTCTAGTTTCTCTCTCCAACATCTGTTTTGATTTCCTGTGTCACCATCTTGTCTAACATCTAAGCATCATCCACTTACCAGATTATTGCAGGGCACTCCAAATAAGCAACTTCTAATCTGGCATATTCCTACAAGAAAAGTGTGATTCCAGACCACAGGGCAGAAAGAAATGAGAATCTCATCAATAGACTAAGATTTTAATTTCCAAACTTCTATTTGAAGGTGCTCCCACTAAATTTCCTAATTTTGGTAAATTGAAATATTATGTTTCAAACATTACTGTGCATAAAACATATGCAATAATTTTGTTAAAATGAAGATTCCAATTCAGCAGGTCTGACATGGGGCCTGAGAGTCAGCATTTCTAAGAGGCTTCCAGGTAATGCTGATGCTGCCAATCTGTAGGCTACGTGTTGAACAGTAAGGAGTTAGAAAACTTACAAAGGAAGGTGGTTTCCAAGATGAGAATTATTGAATGAATTAAACCTCCAAGACTTGACTTTCTGCCATTTGAAAACTACAAAAACATTAATGTTTTATTTCCTATGCCAACTTAATATCTGATTTCTATAAATAACAGCCATTTATAATGGTTCTTGAGAAACAGATGGTTCCTTCAGCCATTAGGCACTGATGTTGTACAGTCACTTTATGATCAATCCTGGGTATTATACAAAGGTACGAGCCAGGCTTCCATATACTCAGAAGGCTTAAAATCCAGTTGGCAAAAAGATTAATATGAAACAAGATTACTCGTGTACCACTCAAAGCATCATAAGATTAATACTCTATCTCCTTCCCCTCTACTCACTTCCTTCCCCCACTTACTGCCAGTCACTGACAAAGACAGCTGTTACTTCCAGGAATACCATAATTTTCATAAGGATAAACTGGAGTAGGAATGGGAATGATGAAAAAACACGTTTTAAAACTGGGGCAACATAGGAGGTCTGAAAGAATAGGTGGAATTAGTGAGCAATCTTGATAGGAAGCCCTTTCTTTAATGAAAGTACTAAAATGGAGATGATTGTGAGGTATTTATGGGATCAAAAGAGCTGCCCAATTGAAGCACCCCACTCACCACCACCTCACCCTGCATAGAGGAAGTATGGAAATGATCCCAGAACAACTTGAAGATCTTCTATCAAGAAAATTAAAGAGAAATTTCATCCCAGGAAGATTGAACTAGTTTGCCTCTTGGGTGATTTCCAATTTTTTCTCAACTATAGGAACACAATTTCAGTTTTTCTCTGACATGTAATTCTAACCTGAATCACTTGCCTTACCTGCTGCTGACCATGGGAAATGAATACAGAGGATGTGGATGTGCAAAAGTTCCTATAAATTAAGTAAAAGATAGTCTAAATGGTGGTATCAGGTTACATTCCACTCCTGTTCAGCATGCCCTATTCTTTAAGACTGTTCTCATAGGTCAACTGTTATCAATCATCTTTGTTCGTCTTCTCAAATTGTCCTCATCCCTCTCATCTAAGCAAGTGATAAATTACACTTGAAGTCTTTCCTGACCAATGTGTCTAAAGGAAACCTGCTATATTACATTTTCTATCAAAGTCCCCCTCCCTGAAGCATTTATCATATGTCCAATTATTTTTTTTGTTATTTTGTACTGATAAAATACTTCAAAAGTACAACAGAATTTCACAGTACCATGATTCACCAACAAGATTTGACATATGTAACATTTTTGCCACATTTGCTTTGTAATTACAGATTTGTTTATTCATGTCTTTGTCACCTGTTTCCTACCAGAATCTCTATTTTACCTGGGTAAGGCCAAGTCTAAATATTAACCTCTTATATACAGTCTCACGTAGCATATAGTCTGGCACATATAAGGTTCTCTCGCAATATCTGTTGAATGAATAATGCATAAACGATTTCTATGGTAGAATTAAATAGTGCCATCACAATAGAAGAAGTATTAGATAAAAAATATTTCAACTTTATTAGAGTTCCCCAAACATGGGAAATGCATCTTTAAGTGAAGAATGGGAGTTCAAATTGAAATGTGTGCTGTAACTGGATGTTGTATATTATGGTGGGTTGGCTGAGAAAGGAACAGAACTTCCTTCTTCTTGAGTCTCTTAGCAATTTTGCCCTGGACTTCTGACTAAAAACAAGGAGATACAGGAGGTAAATTCTCAAAGTTTCTTCTAGTTTAAAATGCCAACTCAATGACTTAAATAAGGTAAGGACAAAGAAATAGAGGGCAGAAGGAAAGGAAGATGTGAGGTGAAAGGGGAGTCAAAATGGTGGGAGGCCTACCCAAAGAGATTCAAACCGCTATTTTTTCTAGTTTAAATCAGAGTAACATGTATCATATTCTGGAAATCACTGAGTATCAGTCTATTTGTCTGAAATAAAACCAAGCCTAGGGCAAAAGTCTAAGAAAGGTCATGTCCAACTGTAGGTCTTACTTCTTCCACCTGTACCTACTATCATTCGGTACCTTCACACAAAGTCCTAAAGCCTGAATTTCTCAGAACACAGTTCCATACATGCTCTCAAGTACCAAATGTACAACTGCACCCTCTCCCCATCAATATGACTGGGGCCAAGTTCTACCTCCCTGTGCTCTTATTCTTCCAGCTAGTCATTGAGAACTGATTATTTAAAGGACTGTCCATTTCTGAAAATATTACCTCCTTAATTCTTTATGAGCAACGTGTACTGCCAACTATCTCAAATTTAAAAAAAAAAAAACCTTAATAAGTCCAAAGATTGTTTTATTTGTTAGCAATTCTTCTTGTCCTCCCTGTTCTTGATGTGGTCACCTGTGAGTAGAGAATAGCACTGAGGTATGCACTTGATATGAAGAAATCATTTTTACTTAAAGTCATGAAGAAACTTTTTTTTGCTCTACAAATATCCACAGACAAGATATGATTTGAGCATCTTTTCTTAAACCGCACAGGTCAACATGGAGAAGTAGTCTTGTACTCACTTCCTGTCACTCTGCATGGCACACTCACATATTCAGGGGCTACAATCTGGCTCTAACCAGTTTTCACATTCTTTCCAAATTTCCTCAATTGAGAAGGCATTACATCTCTGTGAAGCGGTCGCTCCTGGGTTGGCTTCTTTTCACCACAAAGCCATCATCTTCTTATCTGTACACAAAAGAATGCCCTGGCAGTCCAGCACCCTGTGCAACTTTTCAGCCCCATAAATAGCAGTTAACCAAAAGAAAACCTTTTTCCTTACAGCAACAGTTTTCAGTGACAAATGAACAAAGTATCACCAAGCACTCCTCCTTGAACGAGTGCCAAAAGCTGATTCATTCTCTGCATGACCTCAATGGTCTCAACCAAGCATAAAGCGAAATATCTGCTAGCGAATACTTGATAGCAACTGCTACTCCACCAATATTATGCAACAGCCAGCCATGTCATTTGACAAATGATTTTTGTCAATGACTTCTGGTTTCTCTATAAGGATAATCTTTATCTTCAACTTTTCAGTTGATTGTCTAAGTGTCTCTTCAATAGTATGACTCATTTATTTTTGATTAGGATCCTTTAATGATGGTACTAGAGTTTTATCTCTTACCTACCTGTAGCAATATAATACATTAATTTTGTAATGGAAAGCATTATTGTGTGCTTGCCCTGGAAAACTTCAATAGTATAACAGAGAAGCCACTGTGCTTTGTCTGAAAATGACACCAAAACATCAATGGCTTCATGCCACTATTGGATAACGTTTCATAACAGACCATGACTGAGGATTAGGAGTAAATAGAAGGCAAGTCGCTCCCCCTAAAAATTCTTCCATTCACACTTTTTAGTTGCAGCTACTGTTTTGAAATCATTGCACTCATGGATTCCCTTGTTTTTACACATACAGACTGACATTTTAGATTTGGATTTGGATTCTGTTCACTAAGTATGTTTATGACATTCTGAACTGTAAAGTTTATATTACTATTTCATCACTTTTTTCATACTTCACTTTGAGTCACTGACCTGTTTCGTAAGATGGGAATACAATTTAAGATTAACAAAAATGGGGGAAAAATACTATTTGAACAAATAAACAATAAGTAAATGACTTTAAAAGTATGTTAGCCAAGCTGAAGTTCATCATTCAAGAAATGTAAGCTATATTGACCAGTACATTCTTCTTAGTGCAAACACAATTTTAAGGGTTTTTTTTTATTTTTTTAATTTTAAGGTTTTTAATGAGAAAGTAAAATTTCTGCTAACATCGTCATTATTCTCACATCTCGAGGTTCAGCATGCTCTGCCTTACCTACAACATCTTTCTGATCTGATTTCAAACTCCTCCTCTGGCCACCACACCACACCCCATCAAGTTGGTCTTCTTTCTCATATTTGGAACACATCCACAGTTTCACTTTCGGGCTTTGTAATACCTTGGATGTTCCCTTTGCTGGTACAATATCCCTTATGCATCGGCAGGAGTAATTTCTCTCACCTCCCTTTATATCTTGGCTGTTTTCTTTTTACCTGAGAGCTATTTGTCTGCATTTATTCTATTTTCCTTCTCTTTCTTCCAAAGCACTTCCCTCCTTCTAACTTGCTATAGAACTTGTCAGTTTCTTTGGTTCATTATTTGTCTCCCACTCCTTCCCACGCCCAATAGAAAAAAAACTTCCAAGGTCAGGGATTGTTGAAATTTTTCATTGGTCAATTCCCAGTACCTATGTCAGAGACTGCCTCATTAGATGTATTCAATAAACAGTACTTGGATGAATTAATAAATGATTTTTTTCACTGTTTCTCCTTTCTAAGCCACTAAACTGCTTATAGATCTTACTTTGACAACAGAAAATGCAGAGCCATCAAAGGTTTAAAAAGCAAGATGATTTAAAGCAGAACTAAAAAAAAGGTTTAACACTTGGAAAAGCTAAACACAGTAGGGTTAGGCAAAAAGTCAGTTCATGAAGGAAATGATTATGGCCACAATTTTTCAAATGACTGAAACTTAAATGATTAATTCCAAACCCATAGACATCTATACGATCAGTATTTGCGTGCAACTATGTAAACATGTCTGGTGAACAAATCTAGAAAAAAACTAGAACTAAAAGCACATTTTCCCATTGGGTGGGTATTCTTCACATGAAAACTAACGCTTTTTTAACTGCTAAAAAAATATACATCCTAGCTTTCCTGAAGTGGTTCCAGTTTGGATTTGTTGTTCTGGTGGTGCTTCAACTTAGCAACCCCTTTTACTTTCAAAGTGTCCTTGTTTAGAAAAATAATTATATTGTCATCTTCCTTTCAAGGAAGACACATATATTTCTTCTTATTCAGACATGTTGACCAAGCAAGCATGGAAAAGATGATAGTTATAATTAACTGCAACACCACTACAAGTGAACTATTGTAAACAGACTATTCTTTAGCAAAGAAGGTTGACAGTTGCTATAGAAGTAGATGCAACAAGCTTCCTATATCTAGTTTTGGGACTCAAAGCCTACTAGGTCACCTGTATGATTTCAAACGCCAAATGAGAATTTTCATATGGTGAGCAGACATACCCAATTCTTCTCTGTAAGCCCTGCTGCATGAAAAGCTGAGGGTCAACTCAAGACTGCAGTCAGAGAGAAGGACAGAAAACACAGAAGCTCTTCTATTGTCCCTGACCCAGAGAGTTTGTAAACTAGAATATGGAATCAAGTGTGCACAATACTTGTGTTTTGAACGCTCAGTAAATATTCAAGAACTGGACAAGACCCTAGATCTTGAAACTTGCATTCTATCTGCAAAAGCTGCACTTACATCAGTACTGCAAACAGGTTTTGTTGAAACTATTTTCCCAAACCACAGGCATGTTCCTCGTTCTTGTCAGCCCTTACTTAATTCATACAGTGCTTGCAGGCAACAATAACATGGGCTTATAGCCACAGTAGACACCTAACAACTTAGTGATTAAACTATTCTGCTTCCTCTTAATGTAAGTAAATGACAAGCAATCACTTTATACTTCTATATTCTTTGTTATTTCTTCCTTTTCCTTATACATGTTTCCTAACAGTCGCATTTGGCAAATGAAAGAATGAAATAAATTAAGACTCAAAATCTGAGTTCTGGGGAGAGTGGCAAAGAAAACAGTCAAGGATCCTTAATATCTAGGTGACTATATCATTTGTCATCCAAACTATGCTACTTTTAAATGCGAGAAGGGATATATTTGATAGTTAAGATAGGTCAGTAAGAATAAAAATAGCACTGTTGCAGGCAAACCAGGACATCTGGTCATCTTTCTAATTCCTCAGTCATAGTTCCACACAAAAGGCATAGTATGTAAAGAAGCAATCTCTAGTCCTGCTAGGTCAACCAAGCTTCAAATATATTACTGTCTCTTTCAGACCAAGCCTAGTTTTCAACAATGGAACTGGAAAGGTTTTCACCCTATGCTGCCATTCCCTATCCAATACACCATGCAAAACTGGTTCCATTTTTACACCTCCCTCCCCCCCCAAAAAAAAGAAAAGCAAACACCAACATAGGACGCTGTAGATCGTGGCCAAGTCCACAGCAAGCCCTCAGACCTGGGGCCCTAGGTTTCTTGTATGGAACACTTCACAAGAGACACATTAACCTGGTGAGAGGGTCCACAGATACCAATGACACATGTAATAAGTATTTTCCATGTTAGATCCTTTCATTGATGCCAGCACACATGTTGAAACTGGATAGAGCTCAAAGCCACCTCTCCTGCAAAACACATTCCTCCAGGAAAAAAAAAAAAAAAAAAAAAAAAAGGCTATAGCATGTCTGCTACTATATGTAGCAACCTTAGTCTTTTTTAATTTTTTTAAATTTATTTATATATAAATTTCACAACATTGTAATCCCAGGGGCTTACCCCCCTCCCCCTCCCTCCCCCCCCCTTTTCCCTCCTGCTCAAAGTTGTGCACTTCAGTTTGGTGCTTAGCTTGTTTTGACTTTTCCTCAAGTCTTTTGTTTATTTTTTCACTATACCCCATATATTAGTGAAACAATTTGGTTTCTGTCTTTTTCTTTATGACTTGTTTCTGATAATATGATTTCTTCTAAGTACATCCATGTTGTTATAAATTCGTCGAATTTGTCATTTTTAATTGATGAGTAATATTCCATTGTGTATATACACCACTTTTTTTTCATCCAGTCATCTGTTTGGGGGCATTTAGGAGCAACCTTAGTCTTTTGTGGTTTTTTTTTTTTTTTTTTTTTTTTTTTTTTTTTTTTTTTTTTTTTTTTTTTTTTTTTTTTTTTTTTTTTTTTTTTTTT
>PVHY01006253.1:0-44708 GCA_004024945.1 Uropsilus gracilis
ATCCTTTTTCCTAGGGCTTACTTGATTATTTGTATTCTTCCTCCTTCCTGTGTTTTCCTTTCGGACTTGCTCTACATATTGAGTGACTACTGCTCTGGTGTTAGGCATGTTGAAGGCTGTTTTAACTGTGGATAGCTCTGTCTTTGTACTTTTGCTGCAGTGGTGGTTATATCTTGTTTCCGTTGCCTTTTGAGGGAGATCAGTTCCTTTTCAGGGAGTGAATGTGTGACTAGGTATGGTTTCTGTTTGTGTTGTCTGTCTTCTTTATTATCATTCACCACCCTTTATTTTTTCAGCTTGATGAACCGTAAAGAGTTCTTGATGTCTCCAATCAATTAGTCTTGGTCTAGTACTCTTTTTAGTTGGAGTTTCTTCAAGCTCTTGGTTAGTGCTTGTCTTTGTTTCTTTAATTTGGGCTTTTGGGCTTGGAGACAACCAGAAGTAATCTCTTTGCTGGCGGGGCAACTCACCTGCAAGAGCTTCCGCCCTCCGCAGGCTTAGGCTGCTTCTCCCCTCCCGGATGAACTTTCTGCAGCCACACTCCCGCTTCAGAGACTCAGTCTGCTCAGGCCCTAACTCCGACCCCGCGCTGGGCTGGGGGTGAAAAGTTGGCTTACCCAGTACCAACTTCTGGGTCCGCCCCGAGCCTGAAGGGTCCCCGGCCTGTTCAGATGCAAATTGCAGCCTCCTCTAGCTCCTAGGTGTTACCGTAGCAACCAGAAATGGTCCCCTTGCCGGCGGGCACTCACCTGCGGCGCCTCCGCCTTCCGCAGGCTTAGGATGCGTCTCCCCTCCCGGATGAACTTTCTGCAGCCACACTCCCGCTTCAGAGACTCAGTCTGCTCAGGCCCTAACTCCGACCCTGCGCTGGGCTCTGACCTTTTTTCTTAAGGAGACCAAATATTTTAGCAGGTGGCTGATAATATAAGACTCCTTATACCCTGAAGAGAACAGAGATCCTTTAACATTAAAATCAATACTGCTGTAGTTTTCAGTCCTTCTTCATGTCTCTGCTTTGCATCACATTTTCCAATGGCTTATTATGTTCTATGTGACCTAATAAGATGTCCTAGATAGTATTGCTTCAAACCAAAGGGTCCAGGTTTTGGTACTAGATATGAGACAAATTTCAATGGGGTTTGTACTATTTCAATCAGAATAGGTCAGTTTAACAAAATGATGGAGCATATTTTTACAATTAGATAAGGTCATGATTTAGAAATACAGCTCTTTAAGACTTTGTGGTATTGATGTCCATTAAATTTGCTGAAGACATGATACTGTATCTTGGTGACCAGAATGAGAATTGAGGAGCAGATGGAGTAATGATTTGTATTTTCATCTTCATGATCCACTGTGATGCTTTCCCAGTATAGGACTCTCATTTTCAGTGGCTCCTGCTTTATCCAGTGGACACTATAAAGGTTTATTGAACGGAAAGCTGGAAATTCCATGTGGTCACTTGGGGCTCATTATAACTGTGATCTTTCAAGTAAAAACTCTGTCACTGTATTGTCAGTGCCAAACAATTCTTCTTGGCGATGGAGGCTGTATTGCAGTCATCAATGGCACTTGCCCACCACATGAAGGGATCCTGATATTATTTCTTGGTGTTTCTGTACCAAGTGATAATGACTAAGGGGCAATTTTAGCAACCATCACATGACAAAGGCAAGGCAAAGACAAGGCATCTATGGAATTCTAGTTCTTGGAGATGAAAGACTGAGTTACCCTGTAATAAGCTACTTTGATGAAACAAAATACTGAATAGAAGAGAAGTAAATCTGAAATGGGTGACAGAAAAAGAAAAAAAAAACATGAAAGCAGATCTGTGGACCAGTTACTGAAGTTGTTCCTTACCTCTGTTATCTAAGTCTTTTCAGATTCCCCTTTTGCTATGAAGGAAACTGATAGACTGAACTTGTGGGTTAGACCATAAAGAGATGAGGGGATTCACAAAACTGGAGAATGTTTTATGACAGGAGGGCTAGATTATAAAAACCATAAATGATGAGTGAAATGTGGGGTGGAGTTTTCTGTTGGAGAATCTTTAGAACCTGTGTTATCATGCACAGATGTAACCCACAAGAGATGATAGTTTACAGGCAGAGAAAAAATCTACTTACAGTGGATGAACAATATAGATAACCAGCCTGCTGTCCCAATCTCTGAAGGGAAGGAAATGGATGAGTTCCACATGATTTCTTAGAGCTTGACCAATACAATTGATGGGCTGCGCCCACAGTGGTAACTTATCACAAAGGTAAATTTACTGGCATTTCTCACATGAATACATTACTTAGGGCTTGTTTGAGCAATGAAATTAAGACATCCCAAGAATTATTGAACTTAATCTCTTCTTTGGGTGTGTTGAATTCTTCCAGAAATGTTCACCTACATATGCATATTTAATCTTATATATTATGTGCACCTTACAAAAGGAAATGAACTATTTCTTAGATCACTGTATTATTAGGAACTGTGGAATTCCTGTCTATTTTCAAGTCAACATCTCATAAGATACAGTGGACAGTTATGACTCTTGAGCTGCCCATTAAGACACAAAGACTCTGATTGAATTCAAAGTTGCAGGTTTATCATTGGTGCACCAGGGTTTCCAAGTCAGCTTGACAAGAGAGATCTCAAGCAGTCTCTGCTACAACCTTTTATAGGTCAAAACCACCACCACCACCCATTGCAAATCAAGCATTGTGGATCAAAAAAGATGTGTAGGACACGTTCCCATAACTACAGGATACATTCCCACTTTACCATAATGATGGGACATGTTCCCATAACTGTGAGTTTCCAATAATGCTGACATTCAGCGTCTTTCAGGAGGACAATGTTGGCATCCACCATTTATCAGGTGGACAATGCTGTTTTCAGGAGCAACCAAGAATAAGGGGAGGCAGAAACAAGATGTTGAATTAGCCAGCCATTGAGGCTACTTTCCACCGAGGGCAGGGAGAGTACACTGGTCTCAAAATGGAGATTTTAAACAAAATGGAGTTAATTTGTTCTGTCTGTTCCCAGCAAGGGCCACTACTGAGGATGAAATTAGTCCAGGAACTGGAAAGATTCTTGATTAGCAGCACATCACCTTAACTCCACAGCTTAGTGTGGAGTTAAAAATGTAAATGTTAGATATGAGCTGAGAAGGAGTTTCTGTAAGCTGGTTGGGAGACTTTGTTCTCCCTGGATATCTTTCAATTTAAAAGATATGTCTGAAATCCCTATGTTACTTGGCCACATACTGCAGATGAAGTCGTTTTCAGGAATGTGCCACTCCTGTCCCAATTGGGGCATCTTCTGTAAGCTCTCCAAAATGCAAAGTAAAGACTTCTTTCAAAATGTATTAAATTCTCCTGTGACCTTCTCTTTTTCAATTACCAACTACATGTACCTTGGGCTTTTATTCCACAATTGTGCCATAAGCTGCCAAACGGTCGACTACCAAGTTCAATAATGAGCTGTCCATTTCGTGTGTTGAATTGTTCTCTTATTTAAATGAAGTTTTCTCAATTGTTTTTATTGGATTTGGGTTGCTTTTGTTGCTTTTGCTGCTGCTTCCTCTTCTTTCAGTGCAGGCTCATTTGATCTCCAGCTACTTGTGAACATAGCTCTACAAGAATTGCATGTGAGCTAAGCACTAAGGATGAAACTATGCAAGTTTTTCCCACACCAAGCTCCCAAGCACACTTCCAACATCCCTTACTCCCCAATTGTGGCTACAGTTCTGCCAAAACATCCCTAGGCTGATATACAGCCCCAGGCAGACATGCCAGTTCTGAGGCAGCTTTGGAATTCAGAAGAACATCTGTGGCATTGACAAAGCTGTATTTCCTTCAAGAGGTCTGCACAACTTGAAATTGGCATAAACATCTGCACACTGACAAGTCTCTTAGAATTTCAACTCTTAGTAGATGGTTATTAATATTTAGATCTAAATGGCATATTACAGAGGCCCAATGTTGATACTAAAGCATGTTCTTATAGAGGCATAATGTTTAGATATATGTATTTATTCATTAATTTGGTTATCAAAAAAAATATTGTTTCTATCCTCCAAATGGGTCTTGTTCTCAAGATACAATGGTAATTCTATCCATTAGTGTGTAGCAGACCTGAGAACTGAAACTTCGCTCTGGGATTTTAAGTTCACTGGGAAGAAATTAGTGTATAAACCTTGAAACCAGATTTATTACAATGAAGATGATCATAAACTATGCTGAACATGTAACATCTTGGTCTTAAATGGATTTTGTAAGCTTGTAATTAGGATGCATTTAAATAGCTTTCATGTCTCAAAATTATTTTAGATTGGTTTTACATCATGATGAAAGATTCCAAATCTCTGTAGTTCTTGCTATCTTTTACCAAATTATCAATGCAGAAGAGGAAAGGAAGTGTCTCCTGGTATACTTTTGAAGCTGGTGATTGAGCCATCTGTTGGGTGCATTGGGCCAAGTCAGTGGAACTGTGCAGACAACAGCTTTGGGCTATTGAGCTTCCTTCATTGAAGGCTAACTGGCTCAGAGGTCATTTGTAGCTTCAATTTTCAATTTTTCACTGTTTCTGCACTAATAGGATATCTCAATACAATAAAATAATAGAAAACAATAATATCACATTTCTTTACCCATGTCCTCAAGGAAACTGAGAGTCAGCAAAGAAAAGAGAAACAGGGTTAGAAGATTACTCTTAAACCATTTTTAATCTATTCCTCATATTTGAAAATATGCTGTGGTGCTCAGCATTACCCTAGATACAAAAGGGAAGAGGATTCAGCTTCTAAAATCTTATATAATAAAATAAACTGTCAAAAGTAGCTGAGAAAAAAATATGAGACACTAAAACGCAGATGAACCCAAACCACACAATCGCCTTTCCTCATACTCCAAATTTACAGTCCCTTGGATGGTACTTCCGTGGTTTAGAGTTTGTTAATTCCTTTTTGTGGATTCAAGCAGGCATTTGCCATTGGAGACCTGCTGTCCACCAATCAGGGTGAGCAATTCAGGCTTCTTTGATGTAACATAAGTCGGAGAGTAGCAGGTGGTCCTCCCTGCTGTTTATAGTGTGGCTTGGGGAGTTCTGTCAGATGTAGCAGCTCTTCTTTATCTTCATGGAATCTGTGTAAATCACAAAAGAACAGATGGAAAAGTAGTCACATACCCCTTTTCACCTCTTCCAAAGCAGCTCATAAGCCTTCCTACACTACCCATACTGTTTCAAAACCCAGGCAAGGATGGGTTTAGTCCCAACTGCTACTGGGTGATCATTTTGTTGACAAAAAACTTCTAAATACATGAATTACACATAAACAACAAAAATGGCAAATAGTTTCAAAGATCACAGCTGCTACATATGAGTATTTCACCACCCTATTCCAGATTTTGGTTAAGTACACAGAGGAAAATTAGAAATTAGCTCTTTTCTATCAATTTTAAGTATCTGTAGAACTTTTTTTGGACATGCCAGTGATTTTGTGAATTTGTCTGTTTCATTGGTGTTAAATTGCTTTTAAGTAAAATTGTGAAATTACCTGTCAAATTTAGTTTTTCTCGTGAAAACTAATTAGTTGTCCTACAACTTCATATAGTTTCATATTAAAAACTGGAAAAATTGAAAAAAAATTATACTAGAATTCTACTTAACTGAAGCCATGTGAAGATTTAACAACTCAGGTTGTTAACAACTCGGATTACTGACTATATTGATCAAGTACTATTGCTCTGTTCATAAAACATAGGCATGAAAGATTAACTTTTTAAAAAAAGAATAATAAAGCCAGTAAATGCAGAGAAAATAAAGCATTTAGTTCTAAAAAATGGAATGATAGGAACAAATGTCCCCAGGAATGAAGCAGAATGAGTCACCATGTACAATATAACCCATTGATTTTAATGGGATTTGTCAGACAAGGGTGTTGAAATAGATGAAGCTATAGGTTAGGTCCTGAGCAGAGAATATCCAAAAGGCTCATGAAAACATGAGGATTCTGACCTGAATATGATCAAAGTTGACTACTGAATATATACTTCTTATAAATAGAGTATTTATTTATAATTAAATATCTGTAAAAGTATGCACTTGAAAATTATTAAGATGGTTCATGGGTGATAAGGTGATGGGAAAACCCTGGGGTAGATAATGATGCAATTTATATACATGTATTATATATATATATATATATATATATATATATATATATATATGTATAGAAGTATATGTGCTATCAATTAAAAAATAAATTAAAAAACTAAAAACATGTAAATTATCCAAAGACCTACATAGTACAGAAGATGGTCACTAGAATTCATTGTTACTTAGAGGAAAAATAATTTCTGATTTCTTAGGGATTGCTATTGAGTTGTTAGGAACACCCTTCATGTTCAGTGATGAACTGACAAAGGAGTGATAACCAGTCTTGTGAAACAATACACCAATGGAGTGCAGTGTGAGTATAAATCCCTTTGCAAAGTATTTCAAGTATCTCCTTTTTCATATACTCCAAGAAGGGAGAATAAATCTACAATTCCTTTCCAAAACTCCATATGTACATTTCCAAAACTCCATACATACATTCTCTGTGTCTTCATGTCCAAGGAAGATATATTAGACTTCTGGTTTTTAACTTGAGGTCTCCATCAGGAAACACTTCCAACTGCCTGGAGACATTTTTGCTGTCACAGCTGGTGGGAATATTACTGACATCTAGTAAATAGAGACTAGGAATACAGCTGAGTATGGGACAATCCTTTACAGCAAATAGACACTATCCAGTAAAACATGTGAATAGTTTGCTTTTCAGAACTTATTTTAACCATTCCAAACATTGAATTATATTCTCCATTCTCAATATAGTGAAAGTCCAAAGTTTTATGCCTGTTCCTATATAGTTGATATAAGATGGAGCAATCAAGATCAAATACATGATCTTCTTATCTAACAAATTCAACCAGAAAAATGGAAAGTTGCTAATATAAAGTAATTGCTATATTGAAATAAAACCAAATTATGTATTAACTATAATATAAAATTATATGTAATTTTTAATAAAATTCCACATCTAAATCTTAGAGTTAGAAGAGTTATATCATTTCATTAGAACTAGTCTGATATAATTAATCAGTGCAAATGGGTTCAGAGTCTCATAATACACAACTAAGATTCTATAAGAATTTAATTATTTCAGATATATTTTCTAGGATATCTTGGACTACCAATAACACTGTTTTCTTAGTTTCCTGTGATACAAAGTTAGAAGTAAAATTTCAAAGTGCAAATTTCTTTTCCCCAGGCATACATTCACCTTTGATAATCTTTGTTAATTAAAGCTGTCTTTGGTCACAACAAAGATTGCTACAAGGAAATCTAGTCATTTCCTTTTTGTTATTAGAATACATTACTTAGAATTGCTTTTACCTTTCTTTAGTGTGCCAAAATGCTAAAAAAAAAAAAAAATAAAGATGGCAATGTGTATATTCTGTTAATAGAAAATGGTGTTAAATAACACATAGGCAAGGGTCAACATCAGCTATCAAAGGTATTTAACAAAGGATATCTGAGTTAAAAAATAAAACAATGGCATTTTGGATATTCTTCTTTTACTTTTATTGTTTATAGCAGGGATTTATCCTCTATTCTTTTTGTCAGACCTTTGTTATAGGACATGAGGTACTCACCACTCTCACATTTAATCCCGAGTTTTTTTATTATATATATATATATATATATATATATGGTATCTATACAATTTATTAAAAACTAAAAATTAAAAATAATCATTGAAACAATATGGACCATCTACTAAGTAGAGTGTTTCTCATAACAATTGTCTGCTAAGGGTTTACAAGTCTGGTTGAAGGTTGACTTCTTTTTTATCTATAGTTGATGGAAATAGGAAAGGGATACCAGAATCCCTGAAAACTGGTAATCCTTAATCTGGTTTGTCCTTAATCTTTAAATATAGGTCATTAATTTTTCAAGCCTCTTCTTTGGAAAAAAATATTCCATGAACAACTAATATATGAAACTCTATCTAATTTTATCATTCTCTTGTACATTCTCAATACTCAAAGTAAAAAGAAACCAATAAAAACCTGCTTGTTCATATTTATCTGAGGTTATCTCAAAGCTATCCACAGCTTGTGAATCTGAAGGTCTAAGCATTTTGTTTGGGTATAATTGCATCTTAAGTTATATTTCTTTGCTATTGACTGCTTTATTTCTTTTTAGTATTGTAATACCCATGTTCTATTAGAGGTGTGGACAGAGTGAGATGTTAAACATATATATATGTAGCCATATTAATTGTGTTTTATAAAATATTTAGTAAGGATAAGTCACTATTAAATTTTTCATACTGACTCAGAACCCATATCTTGACACATATATAATGAAGGGTATGAACAAGTGAACACAAAACAACAACAATAAAGCAGCAGCAATCAGGGTGATATTACAACCTCCTTTGTGTTAAAATAACACACTGCATTTAAGACCTGGGCTGCATTCCTTTTTGAGAATTCAGCACAAACTTCATGGAATGCAGGGGAAATTCAGGCATATGTGTGTGCCCACATTTTCCGATTACCTGCAATAAAACTACTATCATTGTCCTTGGTGGATGGAGAAGATGCTTTTTCCCTTTATTCAAATTTGATTATCAGCCATCATACTGAAACTCTAATTTTTCCTATATTTTATCTGAAATGGTAGGGTTCTGCTACTTCATCAAAATGTATAATGCAGAGGATTAAAACTCTTGGGGCAAAACAGGAATTGTTTTAAATCCAGATCATTTTACAATCCTAACACCCAGTTTCCTCCATTGAAAATGGATGAACATGTTCAGATCAGTGTGCAAATTGGCATGAATCTTCTATGAAATGCAGTAAAGTCAGAGAAGACTAGATGCTTTAAAAAATGTATCATTATTCATATTCAATGCTTCCTCTGCACTTCTGTGTACCATCTGGTCCTGATGGTCGAAGTGCCAAAATACCATAAGGAAAGTTGTTTTTGTGGTATTTCCAGTCCAACCAGAATCTGAAAGTACCAGAAATCTCTTTAGAAAAGCTGTTGTCATAGGACACAAAGCCCAGTTTCTCAAACCAAAGAGTTTAGGAAGAAAAGTAGCTGAAATTAAACTACCATCTGAATTTACTGAACAAAGAGAGGATGCTTCGGGTTTACCAGATATTATACACACACAGTAGCTATATATTAATATTTGGACACAAACCATACCAGTTTTTGATAAATGAGTCCAATTACTTTATAAACAGTAATTTTATATCTAACCTTCAATTCCTTTCCCTCTATTCAGCAGATAATATAGTATTAAATAGAATATTTATGGATAAATGTCATGAAATTTCTAGAGAGAATGAATGAGAAAAAAAGAAAGATGCAGACCCATTGAATGGATGGTGCTTCTTTAAAACTTTTCATAGAATATATGTCATATGTAAAAAGCAACCTGGTGTAGTCTTATTTATGAACCCTTTGATGTCCAAATAATTCTTTCATGTACTGTTCTTCTCTATACAGGATGTCACAGCTTGTCAAATACAAGGAATCTTGAATCTTAAAAGACTCAATCTGTGCAATAAACTGACTGCCCAGAAGGTTTAGAGTGGGCTGTTAAACTTGGCAAGATTTTCACTTTCATTCAGTCCCAAAACCTTCTGAGATTTATATGACACTGAGTTTTATTCAGTAAAAAATTGAAAAAAAAAAAAAAAAACAACAAACTATCAAGCATTTAAACAATAAGTACTATTGTATGATAATTATACACTAGGGAAAGAAACAGTCAAAATACATTCTACTAAGGAAAACCCTATAATGAATAGTACAAACAATTTTGTCACAGATGTACATAGATTAAAACCCTGGTCTTCACCTGTCAGTTGTGTCATGTAGAAAGAGTTAGTAATGACTCTGACCTTAAGTTTCCTGATCTACAAATATAATACCCATTATTTTACCAGGTTGACATAATCAATGAGCTATTGAATATAAAGTTTAGAGCATAGCAGGTGCTCAATCTTCCTACTGGTACTAGTTGTAGATGACATCATAAAATGATAGACAGCTGCAGGCAAGTGCTGAAGAGCCTGGTTATAACAAAAGCACATTGTAATTTTTACTTAAGTCTTTTTTACCCATTGGAAGAAGAAAGGATAACTCTGGGGATATAACTAACCTATCCTGGGAGGCAATAACTATATTTTCCATTAAAAATACTACCTACTCAGTTCCCACAGGTGATTTTTAGAAATCTTTGATTACACAAAATAGAAGACTAGGATTTGACCTGAGATATACCTGCATTCTTGTAAAAATATATCCATTACATATGGTATTATAGGATCCTTTGTTCTGTCCTCTACCCAACTGCAAAGAAGTTCATTTCCCAAAGACAACTAAATACTGTCCAAACAATTCAGACTGAATATAAATGACCATCTTTGAATTTTAAAACTTTGTGTGTGTGTGTGTTCACTATAACTCAGTTTTCTAGAATGTGAAATCTATTTCTATGAAAAATAGTCCAAGAAGCTATTTTTCTCTTGGGGCTCTTGTTTTCAGTGCAACAAGAACATCATAAAAACAGGAACTTCATATTTTTTTTTAGGAAAATATAACATTGATTGACATATATAGGCCCAGTATTTCAAGTCTCCAAGCTATCTGATCCCCAATAGTGAGATCTTATGGCAACATACTTACTGTCCTGGATCCTTTACTTTTTGGAACCTCACTTGCCTGACTTCTTACTTCTTTGAATCACTTTTCAATTTCAATTAAATCATTTAAATTTCTCATACTCTTGGAACTCATATTTTTCCCTTAAATCATTCCCACATAACTCAGAAAAGTAATTAGAGTGTCATTCCAAGCACCGTAAGATAGCACAAAAGCTACTTCTTGGAGGACTTGGCCTGAACCTTTCTCCTTCAACATGGCAAGATGCCTGCAGCAGCTGATGGCAGCTCTCGTTTCCAATCACTCAGTTCTGGGGTTCACTGTCCAAAACTAAGATGACTTTTTTTTTTGAATTAGTAAAAGATATATGTGATTCCGGTGTCATGAACTTTGAGATGCTGTCTTGTTAGGAATGCAATCTGTCAAGAAAAGCAAAGTCATCCAAAGAGAACACCATAGTCTATGTGTTATGTTACAATACTTTCCTAAGATGGTGACATTCCCAAGACAGCACCTGCTGTGTGGCTTTCGGCAGCTGGCCAAAATGAAAGGGAAAAGCAATGTGTGGTTTAAATCAGAGCTGTGCAGCCTTGCATTATTGTAACAAATACCAGGGAATGAACAGTTGGAAAGGTTGAGGAAATGGCAGTATGTGGACACAAGTTCAGAGCGTGTGTGAATACACCAGTCGTTGTCAGAAATGTGTCCTCAGGCAGATAGTAGAAACACTTTATTTGGGAAGTACATATATTTAGCATACCTCAGTCCTATTCTTTCCATAAACTCCTAGGAAGAGAACCTTTTGGAAATTTGGGGAAACCCTTACCGGTTCCAGTTTCAAGAAATCTTTTTAGTACAAAATGAGTACCAAAATATTGATGTCAGTGAAATTCACTTTGAAAAGGAACAGTTAAAGAAGTGTGTGTGTGTGTGTGTGTGTGTGTGTGTGTGTGTGTGTTCATATGGGTTTTTCTATAGAGAAATGTTTTGGTTTTTGAAAACCTCCCATTTGTCAGTTTATGTTACATGTATTGTAAAATATACAGAAGCTAAAATCTCTATAACTTATAGTTATTTTTAGGGTATATAGAAGGTTGGATTCTATAAATTTAATTCAGTATGCCCTTTAGACTTTTTAGTTCCATGTGGTGGGGAAAAATTTAAAAAAAAAGTGAGTTAGAAAACCAATCTTAACAATGAGGGCTGTGGTTAAAATTGTGTACTATTTGTTGGTAATTAATTAAACGTCAATGAAATAGTACCTGTTTTGGAAAATCAATAACATCTATTAAAAGAGAAAACTACAAATCCAATTAGATAAGATTCCTTTTTCATTAAAACATGACTTATTTCAGTGGAGAACAATGCCAGCAACTGGCACTATCTTTCTTTTTTTTCCAACTCAATTGATGGGGCACTTTGTTGATTTTCTCGCTAAATATTTGAATAAGATGGCTTTCTGACCTTGTTTCCATATATCTGATGACCTTAGAAAGTGATGATTTTATAGATTGTGACCATGTGCCCCAGCCAACTGTGCAGTAAGTGCAGACTCCCCAAAATCCCAGTGGGGGAGCAGGAAGCACCATGGATTCAGAGTGAGTTACTGGATTCACTTGAACATGATTCCATAATATTTCTCCACAGATCAAATGAAATTCAGCTTGTCTTATGCAAGTCTTTGATGATGCCCTGGTCCCTAAGCAGTTGATCTTCTGTATATGTGTTTATGATTTTATTGAAGAATAAAGACTTTTTGTCACTCTATCATTATGTTCTGCTTTGCATAACTTACCTTCTTTCCTCAGAAGATCAGGACTAAGGTTACCCCCTCCCAGGAAAAAAAAAAAAAAAGGCAGGGTTGTATGTCATGGATATAGTTTCTGAACATAGTAAATACTATGTTTGCTGTTTCATTTCTTCTGGGAATTCTTATCAATGTGATGGACATGTTTATGGAGCTAAGTAAAAAACTTAAAAGCCTCTCTCTGTTTTACTGAAACATGGAATGCTGCTAAACTTTAAAATCAATTCCATTCATTCAATTATAAAACATAAGTGAAGACTAATGGTTTTTATGTTCATTAACTTCTAATTTACATAAGATAGAAGATGTTAATATGGGCCCAGCATCTTTGTGGAAACCGTTTAATTGAACTAGAGAAAATACAACTTTCATTTTCATTTGCAATGAATTGATATCCCAAAAATGAAAACATGTGATCTTCAGCTCAAACTCCATGATTTCCTCATTTTTTTGTCACCCAGGAAAATTTATCAATTCTGAGTTAAATAAGGGCAACCTCTTTATCAATTGCTTTAACAAACCACATGGGCTTTTTCTTAAGTCTTACCAGAAGCTTAAAAAATTGGCATTTATTTTGGATTTTTCTGAAGTTCAAAAAAGTCAACTGGCCAAAAAAAAAAATAAATAAAAAATCAAGATTTCAGACAAAGGAAAACCTTGCGATATTTCCAACTTGATTTATTCAAATATATTTTAAATATTTCAGGGCTTTATCCTGGTGATTTATTCTGATAAATCTGCTACTTTTTTACTCTTCTTTAATATCAGAGATAATATCAATGTGATATGTAATTAGAAGTACTATCTGGGGAATATCTAAAACTTATAGACAGATTGGCTTGTGAATTAGAAGAATATCATTTCTTTATCAAGTCTGTATGTGATTATTTTTTTCTAACATGTTTATTTTTGTTGGATAACAAGATTAAGAAATTATTCTATTTTTTCAATTTGGTCTTCATTTGATAAGTGCTATAGGTTTACCGTGTAATGACATTTTTTTAGTCAACATTTCCTTTTTTCTTATTGTTGTTAAGATAGACCTGTGGCAGTACTTTTTTTCTAAGCTCTCTCTCTCTCTCTCTCTCTATATATATATATATATATATCTTAGAAACTATATATATTCATATATTATATATGTATGCTTAGTTTTAGACCTATACTCAGAATAGTTTCTAAACAAATTTCAATTAAAAATAAAACTCTTCTATAGTTTTGGTGACTTTTGACCTAAGCATCCTTAGACTCAATTTTCCAATCTGTAAAATGGAAAATAAAGATTTGGGTGAGCAAGATATTATGTAAGATATTTTTTGTAAATCAGCTAGGTTAATGGCATAGATAGAGACGATGTTTGATCAATATTGACATCTCATTTCTTCTGATCTGATCTCTATGCACTCTCCCCACTCCTCAAGTGTTTGCCTTACTTGGTTATTATGTGTGTCCTCTGTGATGACACAGGATTTGGTTTGTCTGTATAAAAATTGCTGTTACTCACTGGAAACACATGTATAGTGAGTTATAAAACAGGAGACAAAAGTTGAGGATGAAAATGTAATAAACGTTTTATAGAACTCTTCAGTTTATAAAAAAGTAACAAAATTAAAATATGTACTGTTTTCTTTAACATCCCGTATATTATATTTGATTTCATGATTGACAGGAAACAAAATTGTAAATAGTTCATGATGAAGTAATTCATTTCTTTATCCAAATCATCTCATCCATTACATTAATAATATACAGAAAGTTACATACTTTCATATTTTTCACTAGTTTCATTCCTTTTGGCTAGCTCTCACACAGTCTTTTTGGTAGATTATAATCATGTTGCTTAAAAACATTTGAGTTCATTACTTACAGACACAGGTTGCTGTCTGAAAAGAAGCCTTAGTGTCAAGTAATGAAAAAATATGTATTGTCTCTGTTCACTGTTTCTGAGGAGCGTGAGCAAAGTCAAGCTGAGAAATGGTGCATTTTTATGTCTCCAAATCACTATGCACTAAATATGTCCTGATTGGAACAGTTTTTTGGGAAGGAGTGAATCATTTTAAGATACAGAGAAGTAAAGAAAAGGATTTTTCAGAGACAGTTTAAGCACAGATTATATCGCTGAACTTTCAAAACTGAAAGACAGAAAGCAAAAAAGTTCAGAGAACTGAGAAACTTGAATGGGATAAAAGTTTAAGTATGACAGATCTTCATACGGGTGTATCCATGTAAGTGGAAGAGGAGGATTGCCATGCTATAACAAATGATAGTGGCATGAGAAAAAAAGATTCCTACTGCTATTTCTACCCCACAGTCGTTACTGTTATTACTGCAGCAGCTGCAACCTGAACTTCAGCTACTTCAACTGAATACAACTAGGGGAACCTCACCTCTTACTTGTTAAGGGTTCATTTTCTATATTAAATCTCCATGTTAACCTTTCTTAATATATCTTATATTTAAATTTTCAATTCAGACTTAGAAGTAAATATTAGCCTCCTCTTTTTTTGATTAAACAGCAGAGTTTTAAATAAATAGTTGTACAAAACTGACACTAACCTAACAAAAATAGAAATTAGTATAAGAAATGACACTGTCACAGCATTTTATATGCCTCATCAGTCAATGACATTTAGTTCGTTGTGCTACTAGAGACTTTAAAAATAGTCATTCAATTAGAAGAGAATTGGACAGAAAATTGTGTATGTCTGTGTTTTAAAAGAGCTATATCTTCAACTAACATGGAGAAATAAATCAAGAAATAGTGTCAGTATAGCAGTATAAGTACGGTTTGCAGGGATAGGATAGAAATTTCTAAGTTAAAAAAAATCTCTAATAGTTGAAAGCTGATGATCTGATTATCAAGTCTAGAATAAAAGCTGAAGTAGAAGAATGAATGTTAGTTTTTCAGCATAAGATTTCTCATTTTTTAATTAATAGAAATAATAATATAAGTATATTAAATAACAACATCTTATATGTTTTAATTTAAATATGTAAGGAATTAAATATATATATATAAATAATTAAAATGTCACAATCTAGAAATGAGCATGTTTCATTATATTGGCCTATTTTCTCCCAAATTTGACCTAAGATTTCTTTTTTTAATTTTGAATGCACTTTTTTTTATTAAGAAACAGTAACACTAGTTTATGCATTCATTAACATTTTGACAATATTAATCATCAAAATTGACAATACTGAGGGGATTTCTCTCCTCAAATTTGGTCACTGTAGTTCTTGCATCAACATACCACCTAAAGTCCATCACCATAGTTCCCTGTATTCTCCACCATTCTACTCTATTTTCACCTCTCTCCTCCACTGCTGGGTGTCTCAGCTCTATGGGTAGCTTTCAAAGTTTGTCTTCATCTAACACTAATGAGATATTAGTAGAAATTTTATTCAAAATTCCAATTCATGGAAGCAACGAAGATGTCCTTCAGTAATCAAGTGGATACATGGTGGCACATTCAGACAAGAAGACATTTATTCAGTACTAAGAAAAGAAATGTGCCATGAAATCTGAAAAGACATATAAAAACTGTATTGCATCTGACTGAGTGAATGAAACTTATTTGAAAAGGGTACATATTTTATGGTTCAATAGTTGGTATGCTGAAAGAAAGAAAATTATGAAACAGTGAAAAGAAGTAGTTATCAAAAGCTTAGGATGGAGGAGGCAGGGATTTTAGAGCTGTTGATATGTTCTGTGCGATATAGTGATGGAAGCATGCTAATATACAAGTGTACTTCAGGTGACCATATGTCAATGTCCGTTTATCAGTTTGAGCACAGGTACTGCTCTGATGGGGGGTGGTGGTAGTCTTGGAAACTGCTATATATGTGGGAGCAGAAGGTAAATTGCAAATCTTTGCATGTTTCCCTTAATTTTGTTATATAAAAGAGAGTTTTTGAAAAAAATATCTAAAAACATATTTGCCTTAAAAAGAAGACAGCAAAACCTATCCACAAAAAAGGAGTGGGAGGGTGCTGGATGGTAGTACATTGGCAAATGAATTTAAAACTGGTTGTCTGGGAAAAAATTATATATATATATATATATATATTTGAAGAAATTTAGAATATATCTTTATAATTTATCTGATATGAAAGGTGTGTGATTCACTCTAAAAATAGCATATATATATTATCCTTTATTGCAAATTCAAAATAATTGACAGATGAGAAAAAGCTGACATAGTTATTGTTTAATATATTTATTTTAATGAAAGAGAAACAAATGAAGTATGTCAGAAGTCCCCTCATTTGTCAATAGCATAGATGGCTTCTTTGCTGAATCAGTTAATGGTTTTAAAATACTAGACTATTTCTTCAATATGCATTACTAATATTTTCTTCATCATCTTCTTAAACTTAGAAAATCAACAGTATTAAATCAAAGCTTGATCTGCAGCACCTGCCAATTTCTGAGGTATAAACATTTCCACACTACTGTAATGCCTTTCAAACTGCTAATGTGATGTCCCTGAATGTGGAATTAGGAAGATGGGAACAGTATTTTATCCTGAAATATTATTTCCACCATAAAAATGAAATAAACGCAAACAATTTTAAACAAATGGTTAATAACAAATGCAGAACACAGTATGCATTCATTTGAATATATTTTGATCAGTATTTTTAATATAATTTCTCTAAATTAATGACTTTGCTTAATAACTGGCTCACAAAATTCCTGTAAATTTAATAATCATTTCTCATGAGCTCATAAGTGCTTGGCGCCAGCACATAACTGATTGTCTGATGAGTCAATGAGACTTCCTAGAGAAGATGAAACCTCAGGTGAATCTTACCAGGTAAGTGGAAATTAGTTATCGAATGGATTTGGGAATGGAAAGGAAGTTATGAACTTTGTGTACAGGGTTCTGTAATAGTGAGGGAAGTATGATGTGTGGATGCAATATAGGCATTCATGTGTTTGATTTTGTGATCGATTCTCAGAAAGCAAGAGTCATGAGAGAAGACAATGTGAAACTGCACTAAATAGCATGCAAACTACATAAACAAGCTCAGAATTTATCCTATAAAACATAGGAATCTGCTGAAGAATTTGAAGAGCTGAATTATGATGGAGATATGATATTCTGTTCAATTGTAGACTAACTTGAGAAGAGACAAAACTAGAACTACACCAACCAGTTAGGAGACTGTGGCTATGACCTTAGGGAAGTGATAATATTAACTGATTCAGGACATATGAATTTTAAAAAGAGGAGGTGATACATTCTAAAAATCGCTGGGAGGTAAAATAAGTAAAACTGGATGGATTACAGGTTCAAGGTCAAGAAATGGAAACAAGAAGAAGGATTAGCTTTCTGAGACATACTGATTAAATGACAGTCAATAAGGAGGCTATCAATTATTGTGGGAGCATCTATTTGATCTTACATAGATTACTTATATTATGTAGATCTTACAGATCTAGCTGAACATGAATTTAGAGTACCCCTTAATATATGAGTTGTAGTTATATCCTCAATGAGGATGAATTCTAGTGGGAAAATGGGGAGCAATCAGTAACAGTGACCAGGTTGGATTTGAAGATATAGCCTCATTTAAATCATTGACAGTGGACCAGAGCAAGTTCTGGAAATAAGACTGAAGAGAGAGTTGGAAAACAAAAAGAGCACATGAAGGAAGCATTGAGAAGAGACATTTAAAAGGCAAGGATTGAGAAATAATGTCATTATTACCAAGTGAATACCAAATGAGTAAAAATGAAATACTACATATTTATCATGCCATTTTCTTACCCAAAATTAAAATATAATATTCTTGATGATACACTCTTCTGCATGAGTCTATATAATAATTTATATAGTCAGTATGCAGTCTCAGACACTTGAAATTGCTATCATTTTTAAAATTCTATATAAAGGATTACTGCAACGTTTGTAGGTAATTTCTCTTTTTTCTCCTTTTATGAAAAACTCCAAGTAGTAGAATTAACAGAAATTAAGAATTTAAACACAATTTAAGTTCTTGACACATTTTCTCAACATGCTTTTTCAGAAATAAAGGTTTGATTTGATTTTTACCAGCACTGTGAACTGTGCTCATTTACCCCCAAATCTAAGCATTGTAGAAGATTCTCCTACTCTGTCTGTATTACCAAACAATTTGCATAGCCCTTTTACTCACAACATAAAAAAAAGATGATATTAAAACTATACATATTTATATCAGTTTTAACTTGACATCAAAACAGAAGGAACTTGGAGTATAAAGAAAATGACATCTTTTTTGGTGGTGGGGAGCTGACAGAGGTGGGAAGATTATGACAACTTCTTTTGTGAAGGCTCTGTTACTCAGTTATTACTCAAAAATGCCTTATTCCTTCTTCTGTGCTTATTTTCACACAATGGACTGTACCCCTTCCTTGGACAGCTTTCTTTCTCTTCTCCTTATACACACTGGAAATTTCTTGAAGTGATTTTGGAAAATTCCCTTGTGCATGCCCATTATACAACACACTATCTACCAGTCACCTGGTAGGCAATGTTTTGGATGGTATGTCCACTAACTTTTCTTACTTAGGCTGCAAGATCTTTTGGGTAAGGGCAAAATCATTTAATATGCACTGACCTGCTTCTAGCAGAGCTTGGAAGGAGCACCAAAGACCTGGGTCTGGTGTCTCAAAGAGCTGTGTGCTGTTGGTGTGAATCAATGACCCACAAAGAGCTGTAATGTTAGTGACTAGGTGACCAACACTGTGCCTCGATTACCTCTGAAAGATGTCAATCATCTGATGCTTCTTCTTGGTGCTGCTATCTCTATTGCTGTTTGATTCAGCATCCAGAGCTGTTCATTCTGCCCTTCAGCAGCCCTGTCTGTAAGCACCTCCCAGTGCAGTGAGGTGAATCCTGACCGCTAGTGCCAAGATGGCATGTACTTCAGATGCTAGTTCACGGGTGAATGACATCCTGGATGAGTAACCTTTTGTTATGGTCTCTAGACACTATGGACACAATCTGGGGTGAGATAGGGCCACTGACAGCTTTGAGAATGACTTGTTTCCACTTTTTATTAAATAAACTCCACATTATAATCAGAAATGCAGGTCCCATCTTTACAATTAAAGGTGTCTTGATGCGAATGACAATAGGTGGTGTTACTTTTCACTATATCAGTTATTATTTTATAGGATGATGAATGGTACATGACCTTGTCAGGCTTTTTCATCCATTCATTTGTAAAACAAGTACCTATAGTATTGCATCTAACCCATGATCGTGCAGCCCAGTGATTGTGTACATGTATATGTGTGCACACCTGGGTCTAGGAACAAGGGGAAAAGGGGGTTCAGGGAGCACAAACATGAGCATGAGAGGGAGACAGAGCACAAGAGAATGTGAAAGAAAGGGTCCAGAGCAAGAACATGAAGATTCCTGAGAGATTGGGGAACTTACCTGCCTCCCAGCACCCCCAATCCTGGCTCTGCTCTGCCTGGTGT
This sequence comes from Uropsilus gracilis, assembly GCA_004024945.1. Taxonomy (NCBI): domain Eukaryota; kingdom Metazoa; phylum Chordata; class Mammalia; order Eulipotyphla; family Talpidae; genus Uropsilus; species Uropsilus gracilis. The sequence goes on from PVHY01006253.1 coordinate 20,007, forward strand.
GTCTATGTAACTGCTAGAACCAATAAAAACCAACAGATAACCTATTCAGATTAGTGAACCTGATGCTTGTCATGCATCATGACCAAGCTGCTTCCCTTACAATTGGTGACAAAGATTGGTTACTTTTCAGCTAGTGGTTTTGTGAATTATGCTTCCATACAGAAACACATTTGCCTAAACAACTATAGACACAGGCAGGAACACTCACACTCCGTGACTTTGTGAATGTATGCAGGGTAGATGAGTTAATCCGGCTTTTTACACCACTAATTTATGGCAACCACCTGAGACCTTGATCACATTAATATAGAAGGCACTTGAGAGAATGGGTACTGCACACTTGCAAGCGTAATTATGCATATTTGTGCCAAAGAGCATACACAGGCCTATGTGTAAGTGAGCACACACAAGCAGGGTTAACAACAACCAGCATGATGACCAGCAGTGCAACTACAAAGAGAAGGTAGAGGAGGTGAGGGAGAGGGAGGGAGTGGGGAAGAGGGAGGGAGAAGGGAAGGGAAAGGAGGGAGGTTGAGTCCAAAGAAAGAGTTTAAGATTCATGGGGGATGGAAGAGGTGGAGAGGGTGGAGGTTTGGTTGCTTGATTGTCTCTTCCTCCACCTCTAGCCTGCCTGTCTGCCTGCCTACCCAGCCTGCTTGTCCAGCCTGCTCACTTAGTGTACAGTTGTGCCCAGTTCCCTGAGAGTATTAAAGTCTGTAAAATCCACCAAGGATTCTGAAAGTCTCTCCCTGTGCCTGAATCCATGCTCTGGGCATATGTGCCGTGCATTTTCTATATAGAGTCACTTAAGGGGAATTTCTAGAGTCTAGTCATTATCAGATGCTAGAGGATCATTTTCACAACCACACGGAGAAATCTTTGATTTCCAAATTTATAATGCAGAGGTAACTCTGTATCTGTTTAAGTTTTTCAACAATTAGCTCCCCTAGGGCGTTGTAACAAGTGTATTCAGCTGTGTGACTGGATTTTCAGCTTCTCCTGGAACAACATCCAGCGCTTTTGCATTCTGAGCAGACTAACATGTCTGTGGTCTTGCTGGCAGAGATTAGTGGGGTCTCAATAACTGCATAAAATCTGCATGTCCAGGCTATGCAGTCTGACCTTTACCCCCACCTATTCATGGAGAAACACACAGCTCCTCTTCCTCCACCTGCTTGCTGGGATATCCCTTCCACCGTGAAGAAGCCCTTGAAATAGGGAGGCCTTCTACTTCAAGCTGGGTTCTGTTTCTTTCTTTATATCCCCGGGATGCAATTATCTCATGATAAGCACCTTTGTGTCTAATGACTTAATTAGGTAATCACATAAGTGCTGTAAGTGATGTTTTGTGTGATGAAAATGTGTAATATGCACCAAATCATCAAAGTTCCTCAATGCTGGACAGGAAAGCATAAATATCCAGTCTAGGAGTTTAATTTGTGTCTCCCTAGATGTCTTTCTTTGGGGGGTGGGGGGAAGCTGGGAGGAGAAAAACTTCTTTATACTAAACAGATGGGATGAGTATAATGGTGTTTGCCTGAGCTCTGACACTTTTTTAATCTGCCCTACACACATAGCAGCAGAGTTGAACATATAATTGCTGCTTTTTCTCAAAATAAGCCCTGTTAGCCAGGAAGCAGCAACAGCTGTCTGAGAGCTGTTTCTTTCTTACTTTCTTTTTTTTTCTTTTCCTGTCCTTTTTCCTATTCTATATTTATGTGTGTTTTCAGTGTGTTTGCAGGTAAAAGTTGGCATTTTCAGAGTCATAACATTTCAGTTCTGTTTGCATCTTCAGAGGCACACATGTAAGTGAAAGTGACTCAAGATGTTATTTTGCCAAAGGTCATTAAGCATTTGAAGTGACTTTCTCTACAAGTGTAAGATGGCTTGTAGTGAAACAATAGACACATTACTGTCTTGTTGTCTTCCTCAATTGGTTTATGTATGAAGGATTTTGTTGTGAACTTTGACAAATGATGTTTTAAAAATGTTTACTCTGCCACAGTATATTAGCTCAAAACAAAATCTTAAAAAAGAGAAAATGTTGTAGGTCAAGAAAACTGTCTCTGCTAGTCTCCTATATGTCAATATCAAATGGAGGTTTTCTATTAATTAGATAAGTGATATTACAACTAATTGGTCAAATTGTAACTAACCCTTCTATTAGTTTGAATAATTATAGATTTAAACCTGAACTTCCTCCCAGTATTTTGCATCTTTCCAATTATTTTTATCTTTTCCAGAAAGTCATCAGGTATCATGTCAGTTCTATAATATTTCCTTACTCTAAAATTCCATGGCATTAACTGTATCATTAATTTGTCAATTTATCCCCAGTTATTTATTCAGTCATAGATGTGTTCATTTTTTTTTTTTTAGTAGACTTTTATAAAACACTCTTCTTTTATGTGGTTCTAGAACTTCTTTTGGTGTATTTAATTTCTATTATTTTTTTGAATAAATGTAGACTTTATTTAATAATAGTGTATCAATATTGGTTTATCTGTATGACATGGACAGTGTACATGTAATGTTATTAATAGGGAATACTAGGTCTAGGGTATATGACAACTTTGTGAGTATGTGTGTGTGTTTTACATTTAGAAATAAATATAAAACTGATCTGAAAGTTTTTCAATTCATAGTGACCAAAATTTTGTTCCCTTTTATACCCTGAAGTATACCTTTTTAAAAGTGTCTTCCCAGTTTTTTATTTCATTTTTTGTTATACTGTTTATTTTAGTTTACATCACTATCTACCCTGGGGTTCTACCACCATTTTATCACCTATAAATCATGGTCCTATTCGTCTGTGCCCATTATTTTTTTTTATTTTAAAATGCCAGTTATTATTTGTGTGTTTATTATTGACATCATCACACAATGAGGTTCTGAATTTCCCAAGGGACAGGTTTCACACTATGAACATACTAAATTATTGGATTTTTTTTCAAAAATTTAATTTGCCAGAGATCAATTAGCAGTTATATTTATTTTTTATGCCATTACTACAAATAACAAAATGTTCACTAAGCATTTGCACATTTTGTGTAACTTTCTCTGGAAGAAGTCTAAAGCTGACCCAAGTGAGGTGAAGTAAACTGTGCTGTTTATCACAGTGGTAAGTGACTCAAGCTCCAGAAACCACAAAGAAGTCCTGAGCTTGGCATCCCATGCAAAGACACAGCAAGAGATGTACATGGATTAAAGACTGGAGAGTAGGAGTGGTGGACATTTTGCACACCCTCCTGAATCAGCAAAGTGTTTCCTGATAGAAAATGGTAGTATAACCTTAACCACTGTAATAAAACATTCCAAGTTGGTTTCCGCTGAGTTGTTTTTAACAGGACACACTCAATAAAAAGTTCCTTAGCTTCTATTTATTAAGTCATCATAGCAGCAGAATCTCCTAGGAAACCTGTTAAGCATTTGCCTTTGCTGATTTTCAGAATCACCAGTGCAACCGTTGATTGGCTTTAATGGATTAGCAGAATTGGAAAGACCTTCAAGATAATGCAGTGCAGGGATTTGTAAAAGCTACCTCATATTGCTTTAAGACTAAAGATTATGAAAATCTGGGACTGAAGGGTTGTTCTCCCCAAGACGTGAGAACAGTCTTCCTCAGGATGTTCAGAACAGACTTTGGCATGTGGATCATTTCAAGCTGAGGTTGATCAAGATGCTGCAGGCTCACCAGAAAACTTTAACACTCCCTTAATTACCCTAAAGAATGAAAATTGAGGGTCTTATTCAGAATAAGGATTATTACCAGAAATAGCCCTTCTATCTGAAAAACCTATCTATATGACAGGACAAATACCAAACTACAAAACATCTGTTCTTCATTATGTGAATCTCTTCTCATCATGCGGATCCTTTCTTTTCTCCTTGAAACATCAGCTATATCATCAGTATATAGCTCATAATGATGTTATATAGCTATAACATCAATATATAGCTCAGGCTATATACCCCATTTTACCCCTTTGTCTTAGAAATCCTCATGCCTACATAGATAACCCACAAAAGCTGTTCCTATTAATCTGTCTGGTTTTAAGCTGATTATTAGTTGAGAAGAAACCAGAGTTGTAAGGAGATATTTCCCTTCATCCCCAACAAAACCATTCTACGAATTTGGTCTTAGATACTTAGAAGGGGATGACCTGGCTAAAGATTCAAAAGAGAGACATAGGGGGAGAAATGAAAACTGACCTTGAATGGAGCAATCAGAGGAGGGAACACTTTTAGGTTATAAGCTAATGGATGCACTTCCATGAGTCCCTGATGTGACCTCATCTGGAAAATATTAAATGGAAGCACACTGTTAGACCATCCCAGACTGTTGAGTTACAGATTGTCCCAAGAAAGAATCCATCCTGCCAGACAATGTGCCTTCTGTAAAAGGCAGAACCAAAAGAGATATAGGGAGTGCTTTTTGGTAATGATAGGTTTAATCAGAATTTTGTAAAAGATAAAGCAAGACTTCCAGTAGAGGTGAGGAACAGCAGCAAAGCCTCTCTATATGGTAATGAACTACTCTACCTTTGACTTGCTAAGGTGAAGGAGACCACAATCTGTCTTGGAAGAACTAGAAAGAATATTAGGATAACAGCGCAATCTATCTGTTGGGTGATACTCCTTTAGGTCATTTAAGAAAATAAGCTTTACTGATTTCAGAAAAGTTGGCTTCATGCAATATTTACAGGTAACATTGAAGAAGAAAATGGACATATATCCAGCCTAGTTTTCAGATGCCATGGATGAATATAGATTGCTCTAAACACTAAAAAAGAAAAAAAAAAATCTGAATTCTTGTGAAGAGAAAAAAACAAAAACAAAACTGAACGGAAATATAGGAATGAGGAATCAGAAAATGTTCCTCTTAAAGGTTAAGTATCTACTAACCTAAGAACTAAGCTCTGAAAAAGTTTTTATTTGATATGCAGCAAGAATATATATCGCTCTTAAGTTGATACATAGAAAGAATGTATGATAGAAGACTTTCAACAATGCTAATTAAAGAATGGTACCAAATTTAAACAGTTAAATATTTTCATGGACACTTAGAACATGCTGTACCTTATACTATATCCTTTCTTTGGGATATCTTTTAGTGAGTGACTGAAAGATACATGATAGTAAAATGTTTTTCTTTGAAAACATTATCTTGTGACATGGCAACTTGAAAATAACCCATGTTAGTTGGCATCAAGATACCTTATTTTAAAAATAAAAAAAATAATAAAGCAAATATTGGTTTAAAAAATACCTTGTCTTATTAAGTCCTTATATCTTCATCATAAAATCATTATTTTAAGCCACTGAGCAAAATTGTACCAGGAGAGATGTTCAACTGATGGAGAAATGGGAAAAGTCAATAGTGAAAATTTAGAATGTCCATGATCTTTATTATTTCCACCCAAATGAAAGATGATGAGAATATTGTTACTATGAACCAGTTGAAAACCTGTCACTCACAAATTCAAGACTAAACTTCATTGAAAAAGAAATCAAAGGCATTTAATTTCAGTTTGTGTGAGATTGCTATCAAATTCCATCAGAAAATACTTTGTGACTAACCTTGATCTCCTATGCTGTAACTGGTGCTCGTATCCATGATTTCTGTCCCCAGTTGAGATTAAAAACAGCTGGTTTCAATTTGCAGTACTAAGATGATAATAAAACCTCCAGCATAATTAGAGACCATTATTAACATAGCCCTCAGATATCACATTCTAAAGCTAATAATTTTTGTCCTTAACCTTCCATATTATTATCTTGCTTTAATCTGTGAGCTATATCTTTGGTTCTCTATAGGTGTTTGCAGATGGTATGATACAAAGAAAACTAGGAATATGTCTTTTCCACATAAACCAAACTTCTGTTTTAGCCAGAGAAGTAAAACAGATCCAACCACAAATCTAGAAAGGGAGAGCTGGCGTTGGGAATAGAAGCAGCCAATCAGAGTGGTTCAAAGTCAGAAGGAACCAATCCTAAGGGTCTCAAGGTCAGAAACATGCCTTTTGGAAAATCCTGCCACTCGAACTTGATAAAATCTTGACAGCTTGCTATGGGATGCCAAAATGTGGGCAGAGTCAGAAAGTGGCATAGCCCTTTCTTCAGGTCTCAACAGCACAACTGAAATTCCCGAGACACTGGAGGTTGAGCCAGATGAGCTGTCCAAGGATGATTAAGTATCCATAAAACAAGTAAACATTCCCAGTGTGCAGAATGTCACACTGTCAGTAGCATGCAACCTGGAAGAAATTTCCCCCTGCATTCCTTCCAAAAGCTAATCTTTAATACTGTCTGTCCCCTCTGCCCCCCAATATTAGGTAAGTGTGCAAAAGCGACTGGAGTAGAAACGTGTGATGAATATTTGTTAATAGCTTTAAAAGTACACAAACCTGGTAGCAATCACAATAAAATATTCATGTAAGAAAACGCTAGTGTGCACCTACCGCACACGAAATGCCAAATCGTTATCTCAGTTCTATCGAGATTTTCCTCAAATCCAGCGCTTTTTAGTTTTCTGGTGAGAGCAATAAATAGGTCCATGGCAGAACTCAAATGTAATTAGAAATATTTAAAAAAAAGGTGTACTTAACCAAATGAAATTTTTCGTTTATTCTATAACTATTGTTAATTGCAGTTGACAGTCATTTTTTAAAAGAATCTTGATATTTGAACACAAAGAGTTCATGATCTGAAAAGGAGCTTGCAATTAAATAAACTAGTAAAATTCTATGATGTACAGAAGAATTAATTCTTATTCTTAATAAAAGTTCATGAAGCCTCAATCTCTTTTCTGATTAAATGCACATAATGAGACTTTAAATGTCTGCATGGGGGGTGTAATATTTCTTTCAAAATGTTTGTTTTATGTAATGTTTCCACAACTTAAAAAGTATGTTTTACATTAATTTCAATGAAACTAGCTTACTGTTAGAAAAGATAGAAGTAATGAACTTTATATATTAGATGAGGAGAGCTAGAGTGACTTGCTTTCCACTAGCTTTTTTTTTTTCTTTTTAATTACAACATTAACAAGCTATTTCTTGATCACCCCCAGGTTTACATGAGGTCATTGTGTAGTCGTGATAGGTAAATGAGCCCAGTTTCATTGATTTTAAAATCAGTCAATAAAATAGTTCCAATAAAACTATTATAGGATAAATATAAGTATTTTTGCATCTTTCTTTTCTTCTACAACCATCATGAGACTGTTATGTTAATAGTGACCTTTTGAAATAAAGGTGTTTAAAATAGCACAGGCAGGAAGAAGATTAGGAACAGTATGAAGGGGAAAAGAAATAGAAATAAAAGCCTAAAATGTGAGTAAGCATCAAAATAGTTGAAATTTAACAATGCTAATTAAAAAAACAGACTCAGAAATTTTGGATTTCCTTATACTTGCTTTTGGAGCCTCTTCAATAAATAATGTTTATTACTGTACACACTGTATGTGTATCAAATGTGTATTACTAATCTATGGATTTTAGATCATCAAAGTGGACCGCTTCCTGGGAAGAAAAAAAATCAGAGTAATAAGGCCTATGCCTTACATAATCCAAAAAATTCAGAAATATGGAGGCCAGAAGAAAGATTCCTGTATTTCTTTAATATGACAGGATCAGATATCAACATTGCCCTGCAAATAGACTGGACTGGGCCTGATTCCTTGGTCATGAAGGAGAGACACAGAAGACAGTTCAGAAAAGTTGTGCTTTATTGCCCTCCTATTCACTTAAAACAAACCAACCAACCAAAAAGAAGGAAGGGGAAGCTTTCTCAAACAGAAAACTATACCAGGAAGAGTTGGCAATTATTCATTTTGAAGAAGACATGGTCAAATTCTTCAGAAATATCTATCTCCTATATGACCAGTATTTTCTGTAGATCACAGCCATTTAGTGACTATTCCTTTGTTTAAAAGCAAGCAATCTAAGGCTAACAAAAGATGATTATTATTTTGTATCATCAAAAAGTTTTTAGTTGAGACCTTGTACTCCAGTCCCTTATGAAATGCAGATGCCACAATGGGTACATATTAATTACCTCACCCACCTGTAGGGTAAACGAGTCTGTCAGCCATTATCCCTCATAAGCTTCTATGGACAGTACCTGTGGTATTGCTCCTTCCATGATTGTATGCCTGGCCCAGTGGATGTGCGCATGTGTGAATGGGCAGACCTGAACCTGGGAGTTAAGAATAAAAGCAGAGCAATACTCCAGGAAGAGAGAGCGCACAAAAGGAGAGCACTTGAGAGGGTGCACTGAATGTGCGAGAATGAGAAGCGGTGAGAAAGAGGCCAGAAAAAAGAGCATGAAGATTCCTGGGAGGCTGAGATTCACATGTCTCCCAAATCTAGGTCCCACTCAACATCCCAACCCAAGCCCTGAAGCTGTCCTGTGTGGTGTGTCTGTGTAACTGCTAGAACTAAATAGCCAGATGGAGTCTGTGTTGACTAATATACTTTCAGAGAAAGCATTTGGACCTTGACAGTTGTTACACTAATTTAATATGGAAATCAATTTTTATGTTCTATTCGGGACCTCCCTTAAAAAAAAGTTAAATATTAAAGACTCAATCAGATCAAATTATAACTGATGTTTTAAACCCTGTAGCAGATTGTATAGGTGTCAATAAGGAAGAAAGTAAACATGAAAAAAAAAAAAACAAAAAGAATATGACAGTGAATAAATTATTACATGAAATTTGGATACATTTAAATTTTCAGATAGATGCCATGTCCCAAATTATAAGAGAAATATATTTTTTAGGAAATATCAACTAACAATTAGAATCTTTGATGTAAAGTAATTAATCTAGAATTCCAAGTCTATATTTTGTGATAATTTATGATAGACTCAAAGAAGCTGAATTCAATAATTAAGAGAAAAAAATCTGCAGTCAATATCATCTTAAATTCTAGCTGCTTTTGTTGAGTAGCTGTGTGACTTGGGTGAAATTCTTAAAATATCTGTACCTCACTTCCTCATCTCAAGTGTGCAGATAATTATAACACACATCATTATAAACCTGCTGTGAAGATTAAGTAAATCACTGTTATGAATTGCTTGGAAATGTGCCTGTAACGTAGTGTTGGATAGGTATCTCCGGGTGATACTGTATGTTGTTGAAATATGTAGTTATACATCAAAATGTGTAAATATTTAAAATCATGTGCAAATATTGGTCAGGGCTTTAACTTAAAATGTAGAAAGGAATAGAGCTTAAAATTGAAGAACTGGGGTAAAAGACGGAAGATGATCATTAGTGAAAGTATTACACAGAGTGTCCATGACTGATGAGGGCTTGATTCATGATTTTTCATTATTATGGTGAATCTACATTCTCTGGAAAACTGCTGTTTCATTGTCTTGTGATGATGTTGGCTAGTGGCAGCAAGTTGCAACTCCCAGTCAACAATTTTGAATTCCATTAATTTTAATTTATGATGAGTTTTGTGATGTTGTAACAATCTAATCCCAGGAAGATCTACATTTACTAATTATATTGGATAATGAAGGGATGTTGCAATTATACAACAGAGGTAGTGTTTTCATAAAGCAATACAAGTCTTGCAATATTTTGGTGGCAATATGGCAAATCGCATCTCGGAGTGATTTGAAATAATGATAACAAGACCTAAAATGTTTGCCCACACTTTGTGCCAGGTGTTGGCAGTAAGTGTCCATTTACAAGTTACAGAACTTTATTTCTTTCGGACCTCTGTAACCACATTGACAAATAATAAAAAGCATTCATGCCAAGGCGCTGTGGTTTTGGACAATGAATGTGCGAGAATAGGTAGCCCCCTGCAGACATATCACGAACACTTATGGGCATTTTCTATCAGTCATAAACTCATAGGATCACATTGTTCTTTTCCTGGATATTCTCATTCATCATCTCTTCCTGTTGTCACTTGGTGACTATTAGGAAACTATTATTATTATTATTATTATTATTATATATAATATATATAATGTTCAATTATCTTATTTTATTTATTTATTTCTATTTTTTAAATACTTTATTCATATATGAATTTCACATCTCTGTGATCGCTGGGGTTCACTCCCCCTACCTGACTGTTCCCACCCTCTCCCATCCCCGCCCACCCAGGTGTGTACTTCAATTTGATTGTTGGCTTGATTTGGCTTTTCTTTATGGATTTTTGTTTATCTTTCCCATGCCCCATATAGTAGTGAAGCCATTGGTTTCTGTTTTTTTTTTTTTCTTTTTGACTTGTTTCTGCTAATATGAATTCTTCTAAGTCCATCCATGTTATCACAAAATTGTCTAATTTGTCATGTTTAATTGATGAGTAATATTCCATTGTGTATTAGGAAACTTATTAAAGTTACTATGGTTGAAATGTGACTTACTGTTCATCAAGAGAAGTCAATATATAAAAAAAATTCTCAGATATATGACTTTTAGATTAAACAGAACTGAAGTTCTTAAAAATTTGTATTACCTGAATTTCTAAATTTAAATAAAATTTCCTATGCTGTAACCATTTCATTGGTGCTACCTTCACCACACTCAAAAATCATTGCCATGTTTTATGTGGATAGGAGTAGATGAATAATGCATGTGATTGACTAGTTATTTCTGTTCCAATCCAACTTGAATTTACAGAAGTGAATTTAGTTTTATTTGTTAAAACATCTCTATAATATAAAATCTGATCATGTTATCTTCCTTTTTACTCTTATTAATGCTCTATTAACAAATATATTATTAGATCATTAATGGCTCAACCAGCAAAATGCACACCATTCATCACTAATACCTGTCTAACGCAGGTTAGATAGCTGTTTACTACAGTTTTCCTGTTTCAAGTGGACACAGAGACCAAAATTGTTTCCATTTCGCCAGCTCACCTTAAAAGCATTTCCTCAGACTAGATGATAGGTGAAGGTACACCTGTTCTTAATTGTCTCAAATGACATTGCTTTGAATTCTAGCTGTGAGAATTAGGCACTTGATCTTGCCTCACTATATACAAGACAGAAAATTGCAAGCATATTTTGATGGTACCTAAACAGTTGGTACTAGAGTCTCTGTAGTAAAGATGAAATTCAAGTTCCTTTGTATTGCAAATGAAATAGTCTGTGATGTAGTCCCTGATGATTTCTGATTCATTCATGTTTGTCCTCAATCCATGTTATCCTTCAGACAGGTGGGATTTTTCTTATGGTCTTAATACCATGATACACATTGTTTCTGTTTTCTTCCCCCCTTTCTATAATAAAAGATATACTCCAGTATCTACATCAAAGGAGGAATTTGTTGGGAAGACTATTGCTTCTCTAGCTTGTTCTCGCGCTAATGGAATTGGATATGAATGGTTTCTTAGCAGTTGCTTTCTACATCAGTTAAGCAATGTAAACAGGTCACAGTCCTCATGGTCAGGTTATTTATCCCCTGAGATCAAAATCAGCCCATTCATAACCTGCTTAGTGGTAATGGACTGGATGCTTCAAGTATATATGTATTCATTGCAGGAAACACAAGATTAATTAAGCTTGTGATAAGCACTGTGAGAGGGAAGCTATTGCATGCTCTCTTCCTGACTCTGGTGTGCTACAGATTTTTGTTTCTCCTTGCTTCTACTGTATCCTGGCCATCAGTGCTCTGTTTAAGTGTGTGTGGACCCCTCACATAGCTTGCAGCTCTGCTCCAGTCTAATAACAGGTCCCTAAAGTCAAATAGACCTCCAGCACACAGAAAGCTTTGTGCTTTCATTTTCAGCCATGAGGCATGTTTTTTCCATGCTATTGATTTAGTTAGTTCTGGCCTGAGTAACCCAGATAACTTCTCCACCATCCAGGCCAAACCAACCACACCTTTAATAGTACATATGAATCCCAGTCCCGGGAGTCTACTATCCAAGTTTTTCCTCCTCCTTGTACCTTCTTTTAGCTCTTGAGCATTCATCAGAGTTCTATCTCATATAATTACCCTACTCTTTTACAGTTAACAACTCTTAATATTTAGCTTTTTTATGTTTTAAAAAAATAACAGTACCTGTTAAACAGGACCTTTAATTTGATCCTATGTTTTAGGAAAAGAATACCTCAAATATTATACAGATTTGAAACAAGATGTATTTTCAACATCTTATCACATGCCAAAACAGCTATCACATGATGAAGTAGTTCCAATAATGTAGAATTTGCACAATTTGGAAAAGTTGGTATGACAGCCCACCTATTGAAATAGCCCCTAAGTCATAAAATTATCTGTTTGAGTTATAAACCTGATTTTTAAGAAAAGTCCTTCACCATCAGCATAATTTAAATAATGAAACAAATGTCAATGCATCTTTTAATAAGTAAGAAACAGAAAAAACTACCAACATTTTTCTGAGTGCCTCAAAATTAAGTATCCAATATTAAAAAAGTATTAAGGAGTTAGGGTAATAAGCAAGGAATTTGGAAAAACAATGTGTGAATCTTAAAACATACATGATTGGAGATACCCCAAGTGATTTTAAGTGTGTAAATATGATAAAGGATTGATTTAAATAATAGCTGACATGCTCATAAGAAAATGAAATGTGATTAAAGACATATACATATGCTATAATTAATATATTTTTAAATGCAAAAATATATGATGATTTTTCCCTAATAAGTTATTATCAGATTTACTATAGCATTTTCCTATTATTGGCAAATTTAAGGAGAGTTAATATGATTTTTAAATTGTCATGAATTTACTTATGTTTTTTCACATAGCTGTACCTAGAGAAGCTTTCCTCCATCTTCCACCCTCACTCCAAACTCCCACTACCAAATACATAAATAAAACCAAAGATTCCACTGATCCCATCCTTTCTTCTACCTCTAATCCTTAAACTGCCTTGCCATTCCTAAAATCTGTCTGAACCATCTCTTTCCTTTCCCTATATAAGCTTCGCCCACACTGATCTGCATCACGCCATCTCAACTCCACAGACATAGCTCCAAACACATACCAACAAACTGGACTTGCTCTTCAGTCTGTTACTTCTTGTACTGCATATGCTCTCATTTTACATTTTTCATTTACAATTGTTGAATCTCTCTTTTTAATCCACTTACTTTTCTGCTGCCTCTTTTGTAAACTCTGTAATGGCACATATTGCCACATCAATTTCCTTTGTATTTAAGCACTGAGAATAGAGAATGATAGTAGAAGGCATACAGGAGCTCAATGAGTGTTTATTGTGTGGAATGAATTATGCAATATGTCAGACAGTGAGCAAGAGGCTGCGAGTAAAAGAAGAGGAATCTTTAATTAAGTAATCCTCATGGAGTTTACAATACAAAAGTTGAAACGGTCTGGTAATTGCCTGTTTACACGTCTGCAGGGAAGTGTGTAGAAAACGTGAAGAATCAAGGTTTATCTGACTCAGATTTATTGTATGCTGTGTTTTATTATGTGTATATTAACTCTAATGACTTATTTCATCTTGACAGCAAACATATATACTAGATTCACCCATTACCTCCACTTGATGATTAAGTACCTACAGATCAGAGGAATTAGACATTTGATCTGATGGTAACAACTTCTAAGGGGCTATAACTGAAAGGAAGTTTGCCTAACTCTAAACTACATATCCTTAATCATCATGCTGCATATTTAAAACGATAAGGCAAATATTTAGGAAGTGTCTAGGGTGGATAGTCCTAAGGTAATTTCGTGTTAAGATATCATTTAAGATATATGAAACACAAATGATTCTAAAAATAAATCATTATATATTGTTTCTAATTCTGCAAATGTTTTCTCAACTGTTTTATGTGTGAGGCAATGTCTTATCAATGGAAACCAGGCCTCTCAAAGAATCACTCTTTGCAAGTGATAGCTGTAATTCATTCCAGAAACTATTTAGTTGTACTTGAAATACTTGCCAATTACTGTGCTTGTTGTTAAAGAATCACAGATAACCAAAACTGGTTCTACTTTCCAACACACCATCAATGGGAGATTGAGATTTATTCATTCAAGAAATACAAGAATTATATTTTTGACTACTTCACCTAGAAGGTCTAAAAAGATAATAAAATGTAATAAATTATCTAGCAGTTGGGAGGTGTGAAGCTCATTTCAAGCAATGTAGACAGTAAAGATATCTTTGGAGGACAGAGAACAAGTCTATGCAATAAAAGAGATTGCAAAAAGTTGAATAAAGTATGTATGGTTATGTGATATATATATATATATACATATGCATATATTTATAGCAGAATTTGCTAAGTTATCAATCAAGATATTCTTAATATATTTTATAAAATTGCATCTTTATTTTGGTTAGGATCTCACTAATTCTAACACTGTAATTCTTGGAATAATTCGAAACTGCAAATTTTTTAATTTTATTTAAGAGAAAGTGTTTAATCCTACTCTAGAGATAATAGGCCTGTAGGGACATGTGTATTTAAGATTATGTATGGAGTATAAGTAGATAATTCTCAGACTACAGTTGTATTCTCTGGATTTTTCAGGCCCAAATTATTTCTATTGAGATCCATGATGTGAATATTTTGGGTAGCAAGAAATTATTAGAATATGGAATTTTCTTTAATTCATTATACACTGAAATAGAGACAGATTAATTAAATTATGCAGAGCTTTGCAAGAAGGCAAAATTCCAAGAAATTTGAAAATATTGTAAATCAGCATTTACAATATTTTTTGTTTGTTTAAAAACAAATGCAAAGAGCTTCTGAAGAAAATGTTGGAAAATAAATTATTGGGAAATACTGTTAAGAGGTCTTATTGAAGACATGTGTTAAAGGTAAATTATCAATATGTTTGTATCAAGGCTGAAATAAAATGATAACATAAGACATTTATATTCTTTTAAATAAAATGGCTAGAGATTATTGAGGAACCACATTGAGAAGAGGAGAAAATCCATACTCTATTTCCTTAATTTGACAAGATACTCAGAGATCAGGAAATGAGACCATGTGCTCAAACATATGGAATCTATGTTAATCCTGCATTTCAAGAGGGAAATTTTTAAAAACTATATGATTTTACTATAAAGGAATGTATGAGAACAACAAAACCCAAGAAATTCAGATAAGGGATGAAACTCTTCTGAAACTTGTGGCAATACAATTTTGCTGAGATGCAGTCTGCTTTGAAAAATTTATTCATGTAGCTTTGGTCTAAGTGAAGATCAAGGAAAGTAGGTATGTGAGTTAACGTGATGGACAGTGGTTGTCTGTTTATCCTCCTTGCACAGAAAGCCAAGAACAAAGAGATAAGAGTAGAATAAGAAGAAAAGTAATAAAAATCATGTGTTTTATGAGTATTTCATTAGGAAAAACTTTCTAAAGAGTTGACTTTAAGCCAAAATTCCATATTCCTACTGTTGTTTCCCCTTATTCAATTTGCTTTTATTAAATTTGAGACAAATTCATTCTATATTTTCTGCATATATTATTGACTCTAGTACTATAAAACTACCCAAACCCCTCATCTCATTTTTTGGAAAAGTCAAGAGAATTTTTTAAGTTTACTATTGCTTTATTTGACTAATCCATGGCTTTGTTTTCTCTACATGCCATATAAAAAGGAATATGTAATTCTTTCTTGGTCTGGCTTATCTCACTGATCATAATACTCTCAAGATTCATTCATGTTGTTTCAAATGACAGGATATCACAATGTTTTTCACTTTAACTGGAATATATTCTGTTGTGAATATACACAACAACAGCTTCATCATTTTTTGACATTTAAGATATTTCTAGTCTTTAGCTTTTATAATTTGTATTCACTTTAAGTAAATGCTCATAAGGAATTATCAAGAACACAGTATATGATTTCAGCCTCTTAATTTTCCTTAAACATTTTAAAAAGTTGGAAAAAGATTCATTTACCAGAAAGCCTTCATAAAAGAAGGGAATAGAATAGAGATCATTCCTTTTGTATTCATTGAGGGTTGTCACTAGAAAATCAAAACGAGATTCAAGAATTTATTCAACATTTTTATATAAAACAACCCTGTGATTGGGAGTCAAGAGACCAGACAATCAGAATTGGCATTGCCATTGCAGGGTGTGACCAACCTCACTGAGACTTCAAACATGTGTTTGAAAACAAAATCAGTAGCAGTGCTCCAGCCTGGAAATTATTCTCATTTGTAGGGGGTTTTTTGTTGTGGGGACTTGTTGTGTAGGATGTTTAGCAATGGGCTGGATGCTGCTGTGCACCTGTTCCCTCCACTCCCCTGTAACTCCTCTCAAAAATGTCTCCAGACATCTCCAGTTGCTCCTTGAGGGACAAGATCACCACCCTGAATGAGAACCACTGGTGTAACAGACTTTAACTCCCTTGCTACCTCAAAGTTTCAATGAATCTAAATAATTGGATGTTGGCCAGAAAGCACCTAAAATATTCACTTAAAGATCTTTCTCAGGAAAAATGACAAGAAAGATAGCAACATGTTCCAGTGCAGGATGTTGCTGGTCTAAAAGTGATGTAAAACAGATTTCCCACAATGACTTGCAAAGTGGGGGGGGGGGACACATAAGATGCCTTCTGCAACTAAAGTACTTTTAGTTTCTGCAGAAGAATTGGAAAAATGAACATAAAATCACAAGCACCTTTGTGTCTATTGACCTCTGATTGTCATCAGCATTAGCAGTGCCTGGTAAGCCAGAATATCTTTCCCTTCCCTCTGTGGAATCCACCAAGGAGTTCATTAAGACCCCAGCCACCAGCTCCTGCTCAGAATCTCTTTCAAACAAAGTTCTTTACATTCAGCACCCAATCACATTTGCATACTTTTGACTTCCTCTGAGATGATTTCCCTGCTGTGTCTAAGGAGAAAAATCAACCTATTCTAGTCTTTCTCTCTTGTATTTACAGCAAGGAGGTATCTTTGCATTGCTTCTGACTGTGAACCAAGCTTTCTTCTCCACATTACTCTGATTACTTGATGTATTCATGACATTGACACTTAGCCTTTTCTATCTTGTAATAAAAATACGGGAATGACAGCACAAGACAGAGCCTCAGTAGACAGGGGGACACAATACTTGGCTCCAAAGTAGTCAACAAAAAGTCTCTCACTCACTTCAGCATCTTCCTTTAAAAAAATGATGGTAAGTGAAATGGTCTCTGTCTGAGATTATCGCATAACTGGACATTTCTTGCACACACTTGATTTTTATGTTCTGATGGATTTTATTTAACAAACCATGCATTTTAATTTTTACTTAATTAGTTTGGTCAACATACTACCAGCCTGCCTTCTCAGTGTGCTCTAAATGCTTGGGATTCTTGATGGGACCAGATGACTATGGTGTTCATTGCTTCATTTTGTAACAGAGAAGTCAGTGCTCTTCAGGGGGGATTGCAATACATTTTTGTTATGTTTTGCTTTCTTTGTTTTTTCCACTCCTATGATCAGGGTCTTAGAGGCATGGCGGTTCTGGAGCTCATAAAAATGTGTTAGGATCTGCCAAAAGAAACTGGAGAGGAGGCTCTAGAGCCATGAAGCTAATGGGATAGTCCTTATTAGCAACCAATACTTGCCTGCAAATCCTACCAGATCAAAGGTGGAGTGTTGAGGTCTGGAAGGTTTCCAAGCAGATTCCATGTTGAGGAAACTCCCTTTTTTTGGACAAAGCCCCATCTGTTGATGTTAATGGTAAAATCCATATAGTTAATCTGTTTGTCTCCCACACCAGGTAAGGGGATTAATTTCTTTCATAGTAAATGCATGTGTTTCTGTGAGCCAGGAACTTTAGGCAGTGGGTTCATTTTCCAGTTTTAATCATGAAATGTGGGGAAATCCATTTTTTCCTTTCTAGAGAGAAAGAAGTACTTATGCTTCCAATTCTCTGTCCCCTCACTTCCACCACTGTCAAATGTATTATTCATTTACAATGCTAGTAAATGTATTGGCATAATCTTTAGATAAAAGCGAAGGCCATTGATCTGTTTAGTTAATCCTTGTTTTATTTCCAGTAGAAAAAAAAGGTATTTCTCTATTTTATCAACAACTGAACAACTCTGCCTCTCAACATTTTTTTCTTAGCACTTCTTTCTCTTCATACCTCTTCTTAGTAAATAGGGTAGGTGTTGATCACATGGCACTTACACCTCTCTTAATTTTGGCACACTCAAGAGATGCTGAAACATGCTCCCTAGGAGGAAAGAAGGTGCCTTTTCATGTGGCCTTGCAATGAAAACATTTTGGGAGTGTTCCGTTCCTCTCTCGCCTTGAATGAACACTCCTTCTTATTAGTGTTCCAATGGTTTTGTTTCCACAGTGGAGTGGGTGTTTTAGTGAAAGACTTTGGTAAATATTCAAAACATATTTGAAAGTAGAGAGTGAGGAGAGATATCTTTTCTAATTGGGCTAAATCTAACCTGCTTCCAAAAAAGAAAAAAAAAAAAAAACTGAAATGATGCTTATCCTCTCTAAAGAGTACTAATTGTTTAGAAAACAGATGTTATGCAGTTGCTTACACCAAACATATTCAACATTTGACACAATAATAAGACTGTGAGAAGTTACAAACTGGTAAGAAAACTATGAGTTTAATAACCAAAATTATTTTTTTTCATTTTGTTTTCGTTTTAAGTAAGGTGATCAGACAATATTTCCTTCACATTTGGATTTTTATTCTGAGAATAGGAATGAATGTTATGTATGGATATGATGAGGCAACACATATAATGCAAGAAAATTGTTGCAAACTAGGAAATGTGACATAACACACTCAGACAGAAAGGGTAAGTTCCATTTAAAGAGCAAGTTAAAGACATGAGAACATTCTTCAGGGTGAATGCAACATATTAAGTCGTTCCAAAGTACTTTTCTTTTCTAGTTATTCTCTTTTTCTGAAGCATCAAACAAAGAGCAAAATAAATCTCAAAAACATAACAACCCTTTTCTTGTACAGAGTGATCTTTGAAAGAATTGCAAAGGATTCATGTGAAAAAAAAATGTTTAGTCCTTGTGAGTTAATATTGTCAAATCCTCTTCAAAACAAGAAATGCTTGTTTTTGTAGAAGAATACGATGACTCTTGACTCTCAATATTCCAATAGATCATTGTTGTTGTTGTTGTTGTTGTTGTTCTGGGTGAAAATATAATATAATGAATTACATAAACTAGTAGGAGCGTTAGAAAGTGAAGTATATACAGTATCTGCTACGAAACATGACTGAGTATCCTAGTGCCAAGTACAGAATACAGCAAGAAGCTAAGAAAATAAAAGACCTAGATAATTTGGGGGGCAATTTCACCTTTAAATATTACTTAAATATACATTTAGACATCTTATAAAGTCAAATAATTTCTTCTTTCTACTTATAAGAGAAAAAAAGAAAAAAAAAACTATTCATCACCATTCACTCAGTTATTCATTATTTCTACAAATATCTATAATATTCCTGAAACCAATAAATAAAAGTACATGATCCCTACTTGCAATTCCAAAATTTAAAAATCCAAAATTTCAGTGGCCTTTATGACCAACATGAAGGCTAAATCTGATACAATCTGAACTTTTCTTGAAACAGTGGCCAGTAATAATGAGAACATTTATAATCTTTGTCATTTTTCTTGTGAATAGTTACTGTTTTACTACAGAATTGCTAGTACACTTTACAATAATTCTGACTAGATCTATATGACAAGCAGCATATACAATATGAAAGGTTCTGAATTTTGAACTACCATCGCTATCAAGAGTTTTGAGTAAGATTATAGATCATAGCTTTAATAATAGTAGGTAGGTAAACTACTAGACCTCACATAAGCTTATAAAGCCCTATTAAGCAAAACAAAATAGTTTAGTTTTATCTAAGACATCTTTTTTGTGAGGTGCTGTCTATATGTGTGGCTGACATTTTAGGAGTCAGAAGATTCCATTTATATCTCTTTAAAGAGCTGTGGACCTCTACTAAGAAGACACAGCAACATCCCGTCAAACAGTGGTGCACAATTTCTACCTTTGTGGTCTAAAATAAAAATAATTGAAACATGGTGTTACTGAAGTTTCTGGTTTCCCCTCCCAGTCACAGAAGGGAAAAGGACAGCTAACCATGTGGAGTCTCAAATTCCAGCCTTTCTGTTCATTAGACTTAGACCTGTCAAAGACTCTTAAATCAGAAGAGGAAAAACAAATATCTCAAGGGTTATCAAGCAGTGAAGAATGTGAGAGTTGATGGTCAATAAATATACTATGAAGTGGAGCTATGTTTATATCTGTTCTCTCTCTTGGATTCTCTAACATCTCACAGTTGCTGAAGGATTTTGAGCTACTAAGATTTCTGTATTAATGATCTGAAAATCACCAGTGGATCAGAAATGAGTTGTTCTTTGAATATATCCTGCAAGGCTAGAGAAAGCTTTAGTATTCATAGATTGCAAAATATATCTTCATCCCAAGTCATTGCACTGCATATGGATCATCTTGTATCATCTTGTTTCATCTTTGCTTTGATGATTTCTGATTTGGTTAGTAAGACAAAGAATGGGAGTGAATATCATGCATAGAGCCACATGAGAGCTCCAGGTAACATAGGCAATTTCACAATTACAAATTAAAGACCAAAACTGATTTACTGGGGCAGCCTCATGGAATCCAAAGGGGATAGCTATGTGTGGATTTACAGAACTACAACAGGACCTGCTGCATGTCTTTGCAGTTATCTTACTGCTAACACTGCAGCAAAAAAACAACAGTAGTTTAAGTGGTTTTGAGAAAGAAACTCTTACAAGTTACTAACACAATTCTTTTTTAGAAGAAAGTTGAAACATCTTCAAGTTGAAAATGAGCCTTTTAGCCCAGGAAGAAAGTTGATGCAGTAGCTCATGGATTGCATACGAATTGCAATAAAGTTAAGAAATATTGAAATAAAATTAAAAGTTTTTTATGTCCTCTAATCATTGTCTAAGTATGAAGAGAACTGCAGCAAGCAATTGGTTGAGAGGAAAGAACAGGGACAACAAAAAATGTCTGATGAATCTTCATCACAGGTATTTGGATAGGATAATAAAGATATGTGTGCACCTATGGAAGCAATGCAAAGAATAATATAAATAGACAGAGTTGAGATGATGTTTGACTTTCATGTGGCTGCTAAGTAGTATTTCAAGACTTCATACCTATAATATGACATAACATCCTTAAATGATAGTTTTGTGGTGGCATAACAGAGAGGCTCATATTATGAATACAACTTTAAATACCTCAGCCAAACTCTCCAAGGGCTGTTCATCCTGCCCGCAGAGTAGAGTCCATATAAATATTTGATTAGGTCTTTCTGAATACAATAGATAGGTGTGGACATAAAACTTAAATAAAGCCTCTCCCATTCTTTAGTTTGGAAAATTGGGATAGGCACATTGAGGCAGCTCATTTCTCATGTAGAGAAGGAACCCAGGAATCCTGGGTTGGCAGTCTGATCTGCAAGGTGAAAGAAAATCTGCCTACACCAAACTGACTTTCCATTTTCAAATCTGGCTATTTACATGCCTGCATGTTTTGTAGATATTCCTGCACTTTTAAGAATTAAAAAACAAAAAAACAAACAAACAAAAAAAAACAAATGTAGCCTTTACTTTTAAGACCATTGATGAGTTATCAGTGGGTCTAGGTATAGGTATTTCACGTTCCTGAGACTCCTTGGTAGACTGGCCATTCACCTCCCTCAGTTCTGGCCCATGTATTCCTCCTGGGAAACCATAATAAAACATTTGGTTCACTTATTTTATGGTTCACTCTTTCCATATTTTGAGGATGCCACAAGAGCCCACCCTCGCTGGTAATAAATCACATCTTCTCTTTCCAGAGGTAGTCATATAAATAAATGCAAAATATTTGAATCACGCACAATGTGTTCTTATATTTACCTTGATTGGAAAGTGGGGGAGGTAGAGGACATTGGTGAGGGAACACAATTCATTTCGTTGGTATTCCCATAATTTCCGTGATATCATATCCTGACTGCCAATTCTCTCCATTTCCAGAAAATACTGTTCAAATATCCCTTGGGTCCACTCTTTCTATGGTCTACTGAACATTCTATTTTCCAGAAAAAGTATTTATTGAGTTTACTATGCTCTAGGAATTGGTTGCCCATTTTGGGAATTAATTTATTATAAATAATATATTTATTCATAATGAGTAGTTTTATTATTCATGTTTACATCATTACATATTTAATATTTTATCATATTTCATGAGTTTGTGTGTTAGTTTAGACATGGATATGGTGGGCTCTGTTCTACATGGACTTGATTTGGTATTCAGCTGACACTGGAACTTTCTGGAAAGGACCAGATGGTGTCAGTTATTTGCCTGGAACTTTGGTAGAAGTGACTGCCTGACTGGAAGGTTGGCTGGGTTCTCTTCCTTTCTCCTCTCTCAGTGCTCTCAGACCTCCCTACCTTGTCTCTTCATCAGAGAAGTTAGATTTCCTAATTCTTGGAGAATAAGTTGCCCATCTATTAAGAATGGGGGCTAGAACTGCAAAAGGTAATTCCTTCTGTATTCCCAGAGTTAAAGCAGTTAAAAGACACCCTTCAGATTCAAAAGGAAAAATTAGAGAGCTCACTTAAAGGGAAGAAGCTCAACTAATGCATTGCCCTCTAATTCTTCATACCTATGAAAGTGTATTCTTTAACATTGGATTTAAATGCATGGACACATTTTTAGTAACCACCCATGGCTAACTCTGGCCTATCTTCTACATATTTCTTGGCTGTCATAATTATTGGGTCATAGATGGATAGTTACTGTCGGTCAGTCACTGCCGTCGGTCTGTTCCTATTGACTCTATTTATGCTCCAAGAATTTCCATACAACACAACATTAATTGCAATCCCATATATTGCAAGTGGATCGAGTGGTTATATTAGTTGGAAATAAAGTTTAGAGTTATCTTGACTTGAACAGGATATGCATTTATGTCTCAAGTAAAAGGAATTCAGAAGTAGTCAAAGGCATATATTCGTGTCTATTTTTTCATCTGTAATACATAGCTTTAATCCTTAATGTAATTGTATAGCTACTGGTATTTATTTTACAATGATCCCAATCTAATTAATGTTCCTCATTGGTTCTAGCATTTAAAGAAGAATGTCATAGCCCTTAACATCAACTTCACACAATTTTTAATAGTGAACAGGGGGAAACAGTCAGCAGGGAAACGGTAAACTGCATTCCCCTACCCTCAGGGTGATGTTACCCTTTTATCTTCTCACTCCTATTCCCAGATGTGCCTGTTTAGGTATGTATATGCGCATCGGCCAGGTGTGTACAATCATGGGGAGGTTGTAATATCACTGGCTCCAGTAGTAGAGGCTAATGATCGAAGGGTATGAAAAACCCGGATACTTCATTTACCCTGCAGGGCTCCAGTAATCAAAATAGCTTCCAGGTAAAGCAGATGGAAGAGGAATGATGAAGGAATGAGAAGAAGCAAAACCGTACACCCTGAAGTCCATTCTTTTCTTGGGGGTTTTCCTGCATGGTTTCATCCAGTACCCTCCACTCATTACTCACTTTTCAGCTGCTACTACAAGAAAGGAAGAGCAAAAATAGATTTTTATTATATACTGTGAGGACTGTAGTGTTCTACTACTAAGGGTACAAACAGAATGGATTTCCTAAGCAACTGGAGGTTTTTTTTTTTTTTTTTCTATAAAGCTTGAAATTGGAACTAGCCTTCTTTGAGGTCAGCTCAAGTGACTAATAGCTCAATGACTTCATATTTGAAGAATAGTTTTCCTTCATCTATACCATCTCCCCTGTTGCTTGGTAAATGTTCCAAATTACATAATTAAAATTTGAAACTTTTATACTAGAAATCAGTACTTTATTAAATTCCAGTAATTTGGGCAGGGTCATATTTTGAATGCCATGATTATACATTCTGGAAAATTAATTGGTTAAACCCTATAACCTGGGGAAATAAATAAAGAAACCAAAGTCTCTTTCTATCTTAAGTGAAATAGGGAGAAAAATAAGAGTATGGTCATTATGAACATTTGGTCACCTTTAAAATTTATCTAGAGTTTCCTCTCTGACATGCATAGCCATAGTTGATGTAATTTTTCTAAATATCTCTTATTTCTCTGATAGTTTTCACTCTTTATTAGCCTTCATAAATACCAATTTTAAAAATATGCATTTCTTTCTTTCAATAGTATTTCATTCATATTTGGGACCCAAAGACATAAACCTTGTCAATGATAGCCAACTAATGGGTGCCTGGAGGGTTTCTCAACCCAGTAAGCATGCTATTCATTTTACATGCACTGTTTTGTTTAAATCTCATAAAAGTAGAGGAGGTAGGGACTGAGGTAAAAAATAGCTTAGACAGTTTATAGTGAGATTCAACTGTGAAGTTATTTTTCCAGTCCTGGGTCTGTCTGTTTCTGTCTTTAGCTTCAGGAATGTTTATTCCCTTGAGATCTTCCATCTCAATTTTCAGTTCTCTGCTTCAGTGTTTTCAATGGAAGCTTAGTACTCCTAGTAGGTCTCTATTATTTGTGAAATTCCATCTAGTTTTAATACTCAGATTGGCAGTCATATACTGATGCTAATCTCTACTTTCACTTCCAAACTCTGCATTAAGGTCCTTTAGGATCAGGCAGGGGGTGGTAGATACAAGAGAAGGGGCACTCCAGGTCTTATGATTGGCAAAATTCAGCC